>JABVXS010001109.1:0-18471 GCA_013365335.1 Madathamugadia hiepei | reverse complement strand
CAAAATCACAAAGCTGCAGCTGGCGTACTTCGGGCATATCATCAGAAGACAACAATCATTGGAGAAGGATATCATGATTGGAAGAACTGAAAGAACCAGAAGACGAGGAAGACCAGCAATGAGATGGATGGACACAATCACTACAACCACTGCAATGAACTTGGCTGAAATAAAACGAATTGCTCAGGAGCACACTTCATACAGATCATTAATCAAATCGCTAAAGTTCGCAATGGAACTGAGGGCCGATAATGAAATAACGTTTCTTAGATTTTTTACTTGGAAAGAAAGAGAGGGAGAGTGTGAATGATAACTGATTAGATGAGATCTTTATTTAGTAAGGGATAAAAAGAGACAGAAAGGGAGCATAATAAATTCTACTTATATTAATAATTTTTTTTCTGTCAATGTTTACTATTATAAAAATACTAAAATTTTTAGCAAACTGGAACACTCCTTCGAAGTTACATACGATCACAAATTAACATTGCAATGTGGAAAGGTGATGCAATTATTTTCGGGTTCGTTTCATATTCTCCTACAGTATACATTACAGTATGCTCTTACAGTATACATTACAGTATTATCTTACAGTATACATTACAGTATTCTCTTACAGTATGCATTACAGTATGCTCTTACAGTATACATTACAGTATTCTCTTACAGCTCATTAACTTTTTCGTACTTGTTGAAGCACTAAGATTGTCGGATTAATAGCAAATTTTCTTGTAAAATTTTTTTTAATTTTACAGGAAAATGTTTGCGTTAGATTTATTGTAAGAATTCTCTCTTGCAAAATCGTTGCATTAAGTATGTATTTCCTGGAAGCAAACATATAATTAAACTTATCAGTGACGTTAAAAATAATTCTTAATGAGCTCAATTACTACAAACTGTCTGCTCAATTTTACTTCAAACGCTTTAAATGATAAGTTAATTTTATTCAATAAATCGTGTCAAATTATTATTGTTTTTATGAATTTAATTATGTGATATATGCTAATCACAAGGACACGAATGATAAGACAGCCTTATGGTACATTAAATGATTAGTTAGTCTCATGATGCTTCAATGCCCTGCAAATGTAACAGATAACAAGATAACCAGCATTGAATGATAACATAGTCTCTCAGGTTATTTCATGATATGTTATTATAGATTGATAAAATAATCGTATCATACCTCGGTGATAAGTGATCAGATAATTTTGATGGTACTTTAAATGATAAGTTAATCCGATGAAAGCATTTTTTTCAGTTCCAAGCTACGACGGATGCAAAATATGATTGTCCCAGTGCTTGCAGAATATCAAACAGTCGAAATTGGTGATAAGACATTAGCATTTTTACGCAAAATGCTTCTCTACATAGATTTAGCATTTATATTTCTGTGTGTTATTCCAATAGCTCTTGGTATTTTGCTTATTTTCTCTATCATCATCATTCAATTAATCAGAAAAGTTCGTCATTTTTGTTTTAATTTAAATTTTTACAAAAAAAAAAAAAAATACAATACAAATAAAAATTTTAATTTAAATATTTTAAAAAATAGAAAAAATTTTTCAGTTAAAAAAATTTCAGTATTAAAATTTTAATGGATCAACATAGAGAATTTAATAATCATATTTTATCAAAATATAACAACTAATTAATTAATTCTTATTTTGGCAAAAGAGTTGTTAGCATATGAAATGTTAGTTGATTTAATTAATTAAGTAATGATATAACAAAAAAATACGGAAAAGAACTGTTTTAGTTGTGATTTGTTGCTATAGTAGCAGCGAGAAGTATTTTTTAATTTGAATAAATTGATTGAATTCATGTTTTATTTTAATTAATTAATTTTATAATTTTTGAATTCAAATTTATATTTTTAATCAGCATAAATACATATCAATAATACTATAGCATTGATAATAAATATAACCATGGAAATATGTGAGGGATAGAGAAATATCAAGAAAAGAATTTAATCAACAATTAATAAACAATTTAGTTTTTATTATTTTTGATGATTATCACGGTAGTAGTGATAGTGATAATCTGGCATTGGTATAATTCAAATACTTATTAGATTTGAACAATTATTATTTAATTAAATTATTTGTGCACAAGTATTCAACATTAATTAATTTGTTTTTGATTGATCATTTCAATTTTTTTTTTTTTCACCATTTATTCCATTAATTCTTTTATGCAACTTCATTGAGATTGATTAATTAATCAATACATTTTATTCATTTTATTATCAATCATCCAGTTAATTAATTTATGCAAAATTTTTCAATACTAATTATTTAATTAATTAATCTATGCATAATTTTAGGTTTTTTAAAAACTTTTATTGATAGTGAAAATGAATTTGATAATTAACATTAAAAATAATTAATTTTAGACAAGATTGATCGATAAATTATTGGGAAGAAAATCAAATCAGGTAATTGATCAAGTGCAATCATTACAAGGCAATGCAAAGAATGCGTTTAGTCAGTTCTGAAAAAATGATTCATTAACCTAATTAATCGTATCACATTTATCAAAATTTTTAATGCCTTAAAAAAAATGGGAGGAAGAAAAAATGTTTTGAAGTCCTTCCCTTGATTTATTTCTTAAAATTATTTAGGAATTTTAATTTTACTTCAATACATTACACATTTAAATAGTTTAAAGGCAAAAGGAAAAAATTTTATGGAAGAAAAAAGAATTAATTTTAAAATTATTGAAAATGAAGTATAAAATTTTATCAATTTCTTATTCGTATGTGTTAAAAATTGTAAATAACGAATAATTATAAATTAGTAAATGAAATTGTTTAATATGAAATTCGAAAATATTAATGGTACTTTTTCTGTTTTGGAACATTTAATTGTTGAAATTTCTTGTGATTTTTTTTTAGTTTTGCTTATAAATTGATACAATCATCCTAAATTATATTTAATTTTCCTTTATTTTAATTAAAAAGCAAAAAAAAAAACAGATATTCTAGAAAATATTGTTGATGTTAATGTCATAATGTAAAATTTCATCGTTGAGTGATAGGATCGTCAAAGCTTGGGTTCGCTTACTTTTTTACCGATTTCCTGATTTCGTCCAAATTTGAAAAAAAAATAAGGCGATGAAATGAACGCTGAATAATGAAGTTTTAAAGTGTGAGTGCAGCGTGCACGCAAATGTTCCCACTCTTTACGTCTCAGGTTCATCTGTCATCGACTAACTAGCAAATCTAGACAATGAAACCCTAATGCTGTCATAGATTTTGTGGTTAGAGTGGCCTTCCTCTTAGATGGATGACCTTGTAGGACTAGGCGACTTTCATCTGTCCGGGTTTGGAGTGCAGCGTTATCCTTCATCTCCTAGGATGATTCCTCAAAGGTTAACGTGTACAACCTTTACGTGAACCCATTTGTCTGACCATAGGTTAGACCTATCTGCTATGAAGGACCACTTTCGCGCCAAAGGCTGCGCGGGAAATGTAGAACCGACCGCTCATCATCGGTACAAAACGACACTCTATGATGTTGCTTTCCGTGATGATAAGACTATGCTTGAAATTCTCTGCTGTAATTGTCATATTTGGTTTCAAATTTATGTTCATTATTTTTCTTTCGTTTCAGTTAATCATGTAAATTATAGAGATGCAGCTGTAATTATGAAACTATTAGTTTTATTATGTCTAAGAATATCAAACCTATGTTACAGAAATTTTTTTTTTAATAATTTGAAAAATTTTTTCGGACAATTAATTTTTGTTTTTTTTTTTCATTAAATTTTTTTTTCGTTTCAGTTAAATTTTTCTTTCGTTTCAGTTAATTATTATTTTTCGTGAAAATCAAGCTTATTTTGCCATTTTTTACTCATTTTTCATCTGTTGAATATTCAACTTTAAAACTTTAACGTACATGGAAGGTTATGGAAATTTGGTAGCTGAAAAAAAAACAGGAATGTTCTTAAAAAATTATCCGTTTAAATGCTTCACCGTAATTCGCAAAAAAATTAATACATTTCAAGAAAACGAAAAAATCGTAATTAAAATTTGGCGTATAAAAATAAATCGATAGTTGAAAAAAATTGAATAAACAATTCATTAAGTAATTATCGAAGTAATATTGAATTTATATCATTTGATAACCCGCTCGATTAGAATTTCTATATGTGCGTGTTTAATCACATTTTTTCCCTGCTGTTTTCGTGAAATTTTCCAAAAAAATCCAAGCTGATTTACAGAAAAACAAATTTTAATCACATTTTTCCCCCTGCTGTTTTCGTGAAATTTTCCGAAAAAATCCAAGCTGATTTACAGAAAAACAAATTTTAATCACATTTTTCCCCTGCTGTTTTCGTGAAAATTTCCAAAAAAATCCAAGCTGATTTACAGAAAAACAAATTTCAAGTTTAACAAAGTGTCCAGAAATTTATTCAAATAACGATAAAAATGATAAAACCGGAAATTATTGAAATTTACATTCATCACTGACTTTATGCATGTTTAGATTTTTATAATTGCGGTTTACCCGTAAAACCTTACCAGAATACTGAAATGCAACGATACGATTTTCACTAATTCATTATAGGCAGCATTACTTTAACTTCATGTTAACCTAATAATTCGAAATGTAATGTAAATATTACGACTACAAATTCTGAACAGACGATGACTCAGACGTAGTAACATCTGTTTCATAGTCTTCATAGTCTTCAGTACCTGTATTATTTTCATCACTACCGTCAACATCTTGAGATGAAAGTAAAGCGTTTGCAGATTGCGACGATGATATTGAAAGAGATTTAAGGTGTACCAATTCTTCATTTATAATTTGCTCGGTTAAATGTTTCAGCTCTCCCGATGGATATGTATCAAGTATTTGATCTACTTCTACCGATAATTCATCTGTTTCCCTGCAATTTCACAATGTTCAGTTGAAATTTGATCTTAAATACATAAAAGGAAATTTGGAGTTTTCAAATGCATTTGTTAATTGAATTAAAAATTTTTTAAGTATTACCTTTTTACACGCATTTCGAGCTCGTTTATATGTTCTTTTAGACTTTTCTGTCTCTCCAATAGTTGTTGCACCTGTATCAAAGAATTTTCCATAGTCCGCATTGCCTAAATAAAGTTATTTTCTTAATGTAATTCTCAAAATAGAATGAACAAACTACTTTTTATAATATTTAAAAAGAATTTCAACAATTTTTTGAGCAATGAAAAAGATTATAATGAACCATTTATTTGTTGAACAACCTAATAAAAGTAAGTAATACCTGGTTACATCCCATATTCATCGCATTTAATGGAGGTACTTGATTTCCTGAAGTGTATGCCTCAAACTCTTCCTTTGGCATTTTTAAACTTTCGGCATTCATATTTTGTACAAATTGTAGTGCACAACTCACATTCGTGAAATAATAACCTAAGAATTAAAAACTTCGAACATAGAAATTAAAGTTTTAATCACCGGTAGCATAACTTATTCCATAAATTTCACAAAATAAATTTTGTGGTGTCACATAGTGATCAAGTATGTGCAACAAACAATTTTTTTTCTTTCTTGGCTTTTGTCCCGCTAGGTTGCAGGGGGGCTGTGGAGCATTATCTTCGTGAGTTCGGCTCCATAGATACAAGTTTTTGTGTTCCATTTCCCTTGTTATTAGCCATTGGACTGAAGGCGATCACTTTATCTTCTTATCTTAAGTGATTTTCGTTGTACTTTTTGCCCATTTCGTCCAGTGGCAGCTATTTTTATTGCGTGGAATTCTTCTTTCATACGGCCATTGTCAGATATTGTTGAGCGAAGGTATTTGAAACTGTTGCATCTCATTCTTCTTGCGACTATTTTTGCCCGAACGACCCGTCCCTAAGGTCTGTCATTGGTGATAACATATCTGGGGATTGAACCCTTGTATGTGTATCGTATCAATCTCTCGACATGCAGATTATGACACTGCGCTATGAGTCCATCGGACAATAAATTAATTAATTAAAAAAACAAAATCTGATGTTATAGTAACTTTAAGAATGAAGAAAATCAGAAAACCTGATTCGCCGCTTAAAACTCTAGCAGGTAGAGCAAATCGACTGACAAATTTGACATTTGACTGGATCAGTGGTGGATTGCCTTTCAGTATCACAAAAATTAGTACCGGCAAATATTCGTCAGCACCTGCTGGAGCACCTAAATGTAAAAAAATGAAAAATTAAAATCAGTTAACTAGCAAAATAAATAAAAACTGAAGTATATCTCAGCAAAATGAAGAAATGACAGTTCAAACAAAAGTTTTCAAAACTATGTATATACTAGTTTTCAAAACTATGTTATATACTAGTTTTCAAAACTATGTATATACTAATTTTTAAAACTATGTATATAGTAGTTTTTCGTATTGCTATCAACAATTAAAAACAACTACAGTGAGTCAGAAGGATAAATACAAACAATTTCCAGAATATTCTTACGGATCAATATTACTGAAACATGCCTGAGCGGCTTTCCTTCAATGCTTCAAAGATCATTTTCGAACAGCGAACCAAACACTGCAACTTCTCTGCTGCTCCGCGATGACTATTCATATCAATAATCTCAGTTATTGCTTCATCTAATTTGTCACGAACCTATCAATTAAAATAATTCAAATGAAAATCTTTTAAATAGATGAAAAATGTATTTTTAGAAATGATGCAACTTACCGATTCTTGACTAAAATCGAGATTGGTTTCTAGAAAGCCTGTTGTAACCCAATTCAAAGATCGTATTCGATCTTGTAACTCCAGATCTGCAGTTTCTTCATCAGCTCTGAAAAAAAATTATTTTAAATTTTCAAGTTAGATATATAAACAGCAGCAAGAAAGCATCAGAAGAGAAATTTTGAATATTTTCACTTGTTCCATAGTATGCAATTTAAAAAAAATCTAAAAATTCTTAAAAAAATTCCACCAAACAAAAAAAATTTTAAATAAAAATACTTTGAACAAAAAAAAAGCATGCCTAGCACAGAATAATGTGCTATAAGCACGTACACATATATATTGCTCTACTTCTGCCATAACTTCCTCAACATTAACCGATGAATCTGAAAATTAAATGAAATATGATTTGGAAATGTCAAAACTATTTTGTAAATCTCGCACGGAATAATAATACCAATTAAGTTTTAAAATTATAGTAATAAATAATGTCAGCTAAATAGAAAAAAACCGCTATTTTTTCCAAAATTAACTTTTTTTCAGCAGAAAAAAACAGTTACTATTCATAATAGAGCTGTGACGCATTTTATCTGCAAGCACTTGATAGAAATGTTGCACCATGCCCGAAAGATCATCCATACTAACGTTCTGTTGCTAAAATGGGAATAAGTTACTCAATTTCAAAGCACGCATAAATTAATATATCGGAGGAATTTTAATAGAAAATTAATCAAAAAACTTTTTAAATCTGTCATTTCAAAAATTTCATGCTGAAAATTGAAGAAACATTTCTGCTATGTATTCTATTTATTCAACATTGTAAAACTGAAAAAGAAATAACAAAAATGTTGAACTTGCATCGAGAATTTTATCAACAGCATGATGTGTTTGTTGGACTATCTCATGTACAGCTGCATGAGGAAGATTATTTTGAAGAAACTCATGAAAGCAATCAAAAGCTGCACTGCTTTCATCATTAAGACGATGCCTGGAAGTTTTCATATTTCAAAAATGTAGTAAAAATCTACAACTTTCTGAGTAATGGTGAAAGAGGAGATCCCGGAACTCTGAATTCCATTTTCGTTCACTCTGAAAAGTTCTCACATTCACATATTTTTCTCGCTATTTTCACTACAAAACATCGCGAATTTAAATTTAAAAGTTCGTGTCTCAAATTAAAATTTTTAAAAAATGAAGTTTCCCCTAAAGAGAAATATTTAAAAACCTTCGTGGTGTAACAGGTGATGGCAGTGCAGACTGTGATGAATTTGGCGTCGAAATCAGTTCTGAAATGTAACATTTAAGAAAAAAAGCCAATTTTTGCAAAAATATAATTTGCAAGGAAAAACAAACCTTGTGAATTGGCGGTTACCGATGATTTTCGAAGAATCGTTTTTAACGTAAGAGAACGACCTTCCGTTGGTGTTGTCTTCGATCGTCGTCCTTCATATTTCTCAAAGCTTAAAAGTTCCCTAAAATTAAAAACAAAAACCCAATATTCAATTTGCGAAAAATTTGGCTGAAAAAAACGAATTTCTAGAAGTTTTTGAGAAATCCCGGTAGAGTGTCAGGTAAGCAGAAAATGTTTCACTAATCAATCAATTTGACAATGCTGCATAGCAAATAATAATAAAAAGACAATCCTTTGGAAGTACATTCAAACATGTTATGATTGCAGAAGATTTTCCAAGTAGAAAAAATAATAAATCAGAGCACTGAAAATTTTATCCTTATTTGCGAGACTCATAAAGCAATTTTTGATTTTTAATACTGAATAATTTATAAAATTTAGTGCCATTATATCAAAACAAACAAATACGCTTCTAGAATCTCCAGGCAAAATCATAACCATTAAATGACATCTAAACTTAACTCAGATAAAGCTTACTATTATATCAAAAATATTACATTCAAAACAATATTTCATAGCACCGTACATTTTTAAAAAATTTTTTTTTCATTAAAATTTCCATTTGAAGCTTATATTATAGTAGTGAATTATTATTTAAAAGTAATAAACATCACAAACTAAAATTTTTTAAAAGAAAATTCATACAAACCTATTTTTGGTATAGTATTGCGTCTTATCTTTCATTTGATAAGCTTGCCAACATTTTGAACATCTTCCTTTCCATTGTGGTGTCCCGTAAAAACCACAATGATTGACGCAAAGCTGCAAAAATTGATCGACATGATTTTTTTTCAAATTATGCCGAACGTATTTGCAACAACCGAAAATTTCTCTATTTTACTTTTTATATTTGTCATTAAATCAATGTTTAAAGTATCAAAATCATTTCGACATCACACTATTAAAAAAAATTCAATCCATAATAAAAAAAGTTCGAAATAAAATCTTTCATAAAACATTTCACTAGATTTCCAATGACTATTTAATTTTTCAGTCTCAAAAACAAAACAAAAATTCGACAAAATTAATGGAATTTTTTGAAAATTTAAATGATAAATTCACAAAATGTTCCATACAATTTATTTTTAACAATAACCCTAACATACGAACTCACCTTTACTGACCATTTTCGCAAATGCTACAATGTCATTGCAAAAGACCACCAAAGAAAACTAAGAACAACTACCATCATCATCACCATTATCGACATTATTTATTATTTATATCATTATTCATAATGATCATGATGATAACCATCGTCCATCATAACTGATATCACCAATCATCACCACCCTCATCACTAATAAACAAAAAAATAGCAAAATGTACCAGATCTCCTTCTGTAATTTGTACACGTAATCGTTTGTCAGTTGAAGATAATTCAGATGGTTTTTGTGTTTCATTCTCCATTTCATTACTATCCATTTCCAAATTACATTGATTAATTGAAAATCTGCAAGAAAAATTTTTATTTCAACTATTAAAAATGTTTTACTTTAATCAATAAATTATTATTGTAAGAAAAAATAAATTTTATGAATCTTTCTTTTTCGCTCACGAATTAGCAAATATCTAATAGTACCTCAAATAAGAATATCTGCGAATAATTATGATTTAAAGTGAGATTTAAATAAATCAATAAATTCAAAATAAAAAAATTAATTGAATAAATAAATGGAAAATTAAAAATTATGAATGATATCAAATTGATGTTAATAAGAAACTTGTTTTTTTCTTAAACAATTGAATAAACCCAGACAATTTTTAAAATTTCCATTTTGCGTAGTAAGAAAGAAAAATTAATCATGGATAGAGATGTAGCTATTAACTGAACCGAACAATCAATGAAATGATGTAGGTCATCAGTAATGATAATTTATCAATAGATAAATATAAGGACTGAGCTACTTACTTAAATGATTAGTGTTGAACTGATAACCTGATAAAGCTATGCACTAAATGATATGATTGTGTACTCAACTTATGCTCGACAAGGGACAAAATGATTTGTCATTATCAGCAATAACTACTTATTAATTACCAGTAAATTCCTACCGAATATTTCAAAGTTTTATCCATGACGGGGAAATGCATAAAGCGAAAAATCATTAGTACGACAGATAGTTGAGATTGATTACTGATAAATAATCATCACTTCAAGATTATTAAATTTAATCATACATACGTTTCCGTCTTTTAAAATGCACATATACATACGTCCGAACAACAGAATTAACGCAACGATGAAACTTCTTTCCTCTTAGAATTGCTACAAATATAATGAAACTAAATTAATGGATCTCAATGGTTTCTACGGAGAACTTCAAATATTTCATTACATTCATTTTCTTGTACATTTCTAATAATTTAAAATATCCTTTCACAATACTTTTGTCATCTTTTCAATTATCAAGCAAACTTTATCATCTTTTTCTTCATTAAATACTTATTCACAAATAATTCATCTGTGTTGCATGTAATTCAAAAAATTTAATAACTAAACAAGTTATAAAACATAACAACAATAATGATAAGAAATCAAATTCAGAGAAATCATAATCACAGTAATGATAATCATAGTAAACAAATTTCACAGCGATAATCATGGTAAATTAATTCCACAGTAGTGGCAATCATCGTAAAAATCATAATAACTTCACAGCAATGATCAATTTCACACTACTGAACAGGAATGATAAGAAATCAATTTCACAATAATATTTCGAAATGACTCAATTAATCCTCTAATCGCTCTTGTTAATTTATTGCTTAATTTTTAAATAAAAATAACTAAGAAGAATATCAAATATCTAGGTAAATTTATCGGCATCAAAATTATGCTCATTACTTTCTAATTTTTTCAATTTTTTAATTTTTCGTTTTTCTTCCGGACAAAATGGATTTTGTTTTTCATAAAATTCTTTCAATAATTTTACCGCACGATCAATATCAACATTTGGTATAATTTCAATACAATGTTTTGCGCCATATTTTTCTCTTCTACCTATGCTTACTAAACCACCAAAACGTTCATTTGGTGCACAATAAAAAATTCGCTTTAAACGTAAATGATACAGTGCTGATGCACACATTATACATGGTTCAAGTGTTACATATAATGTTGTATGACATATTATATCTTCCAATTTATATTTCTTTCTCATACACCATCCTCGCATCATTTCTAATGCAACCATTTCAGCATGATTTGTTGGATTCTTTGTACGATTTACATCATTACGTCCAAATGCTATTTCTTCATCGTCAAAAACAAAAACACAACCAACCGGTACCTCATTATGTTCAATCGCATCAATTGCTAGTTCAAATGCTCGATTCAGATAATGAACATCCTTCTTCGTCAATTCCTCCATCATTAGTAATAATGATAATAGATCATTGTATATCGATCATAAAAATATTACTCATCCGAACGTACCGATCACCTGGACATACGAAATATCGATCACACAAATATAACGATCATACGTCTATCATACGAAGAGTTTCCGCACTTCTACGTCAATCACTTTTACCGGTATAGTGACCTGATCGCTCGGAATAATTTCAACTTTTCCTGAAAGACATAATAGTACAGATGTCTTAAAAATTTGTAATTCTAAAATTACGAAATAAACCAAACATTCACTGTGATTCATTTCAGTCATTTTTTTTTTATTAAAATATAATGTTTAGCATGGGAATTTATTTTTTAACTTTAACCTAAAATTTTAAAATTATAAACTATAAGTTTATTAAGATATATGTAAGATCCACAAGAATATGTCGCATTACATTACATAAACTCCACTTCAAAACCTTTTATACCTTGATCAGTTAAAAAGCAAATGCCAAAGAATATATGGGAAAAAAAACTTGTATGACAACTTAGCAAATGTATGGAAACTTAAAGAAATAAACCATTACAGACAGATTTGATCGCGTTAACGATATTAAAATGATAAAGGAGAAACACACAAAATATTAGTTTTATTAATAAATGAACAGTGAACGCAAAGTAAAATCATAAATAGTTAATATAGCTAGCAATACAACAAATAAGTTTTCGATTTAATTGTTATTTCCTGAAATACTCGTTTACGAGCTGAGTGAAAATAACAATAGCTTCAACATTACCATACTATTATGATATTTGAAGAAATTGAATCTTCTAAAAAAGTCTCGAAAAATGCATCATAATAAGCATAAACTGGAGAAATAAATTTATGAAAAAATCAGCAAACACTCCACCAATTAATTATTATCGTACGTAGGTAAACCTACGCTTTCTGGTTTGAAATCCTCCAAACTTTTAAGCATTTGATTTATTTTGTTTTGCAACTCATCGGGAACTTTCATGTAAGTTAAGTCTGGTACCATAACAACATTCATGCCAGCTGCTAATGCTGCATACACTCCATTAGTTGCATCTTCAAAAACGAGAACATTTTGGGCGTTTTCAGGTTTCTCGCTGAATCTATCCATCGTTACCAGAAATGGATCTGGAGCAGGTTTCCCACGTTTTACAGCCGGATCGTCACCCGATAAAACCTGGAATAGACGAAATCATTAATTCCAGTATATTTGATAATTTTTAGCAATGAAACTCCGATACCTTCTTTAGATTTCTGATCTTAAAATACTTACCATACCGGTTGAATTATTTCCTGTCATGAACTGCAAAAGAAAAGGTCTTTTTCGTACGCATCGAATAATTAGAACTTTTCATAATCTTAATTTTCATCACTACTTCCGTTGTTATCGTTCAAATGCTGGATGTGATCATTGATTAAAAAAAACTTACTCTCAAAGATATCAAATCAAGCAATTCTTTATGAAATTGAGTTTTTAGCTCAAACTCCTTCTTGGTTGCACCAGTACATATGGCCATAGGTATATTGCGAGCTTTCAAATGCCGTAAAAGTTTTAACACACCAGGCATTATTGCACATTTAGGTAATAATTCTTCCGCCATTTCATCGTAATCCTTACAATATTCATCCACATCAACTTTTCCAGACAAATGAACCTGTAAATGAGATTTAATTATGAGAAATATGACGAAGCTTTTGTGCGAACAATTCTCATAAAACTAATACGCATCTCATTAAACAATCCGTCGGAAATAATTGAAGATCTGACTTCTCAAAATGTTTCTAATTAAATATGTAATTTAAAAACTGTAGTAATTGTATCATCTTAGTTGTATTCAGTTTTTTCCGATAATTTACTCCATAACTTACAATATGGTGAATGAAGAAAGAGAAAAAATTTTTGTTTCACTTTTTTAAATTACATATTTAATTAGAAAATTTTTGAGAAGTCAGATCTTCAATTAGAAATTTCACTGATTTAAATTCAAATATACGAGTTTTGTAACATTAAAGAACAGATGAAATAAAACAGTGCGACATAGCGTCTTCATTATTACGATATATCGCTTGCTGCATAAAAATTGTGGCCTGAAAACTTGAGAAAAAAAGAACAAACTTCTTCGAGTATGCGTGTCACAGCCGCTTTCTTCGGCATTCCCGTCACCATACCTCTCAAAGTCGAAGTGAATTCTTTACCATACTTCGATAACAAACACTGATTTACCTTTGAGAATACTATTTCAGTATCAACCAATAAACCATCGAGATCAAAAATTACATGCGTTATCGCCAACTTTGAATTTATGGTAGCAGTCATCTAAAACAGTAGCAAATTTTCATATCATTAATTATTTGACAGTAAACAGCAATCACTAAATGAACCATCTTGCTCAATATTTTATTAATTTTTGAGATTTCATTTTTTCCAAATTGCTATATTCTTAACCTTTTCACACGCTCAATATACTCAACAACAATCAACCGAACTCTCCTTCTTTTGAAATGATTAATTAAACCAAAATCTTTTCACGTGTTTTTTTTCTTAAAAATTTAAATTTATGAAATTTCCACGCTTTTTTGTGAAGCAATAGAATAAAGAACTGCAAATCAGCATTTAATAAACTGAATTTCATATGCGTAACAAATGATAAATTAAGACTGCTAATCTTAGGACATCACACATCAATGTTAAACATAGAAGACGGAATGCGAACTTCATATAACACTTTAATCTTAGCGTTTTCAACAAAAACCTACATTAATTTACCAAAGAGGATTAATTCTTCACTAATTGCTGATTAGAAAATTAACTACCCTAATATGCAAAATAAATTGCTAAAATTATGTTAAACGATTTCCTTTCCAAATTATTAATTTAAGTAATTTAAGGAAGTCCGAAATGTTTATATTATCCCACAAAATAAGAATTCCGTGAAACAATACTATTATTTACCAAAATAGAAAAAATGTAATTTGTAGTCTAAATTCTATATATTCTAACCACAACCCATAGCCTAACAATTTCGCTGTTACCATCTAAGCTTAACTGCCATCTACTTCACTATCTAAATCTAACTGATGAATACGCACGGGAGTCAAATAAAAAAAAACTCCACGCACACCCTATCTTATAAAAAAAATCCACTTTGTAAAGGGGTTTAATGGATTCATTCAACTTTAATGAATTTTCCAAATCTTCGTTCGCACACCAACACATATCAGTGTTATTATATCATTAACTAACTCGAAATTATTTTTTTCACAAAATATCCACTTTGATTATTTCACTACATAATTCACTGAATTTTTAATGTAAAAAAGAATTGAAAAAAAAAGCTAATAATGAATTTATGGATGTCCGAAGTGCCAGTGTTAGTCACTATAGCAGTTGCTATGCTAGGAAATATAAATTGATTGTGAACAAAATGCTGCAGCTCTCTTCTCAGCTAATACTCACTTGTACCTTCATGCTTAAACTTAGAGCAGAACGTCCAGAGAGAGAAAGAGAGAGGGCAGCATAGAGAGAGAGACACTACTAGGCTAACCATCCTATAACTCTTGGCTTTCATTACTTAAGTACATTGCTAACACAGTGCTTCTTGACACCTCAATTTATCAATGAAATTTTTACACTATTAACTTCTTTTTTTAAAAAAATTATAACTGTTTACAATTCTCTTCACTCCACTTCTTCCAACCAATATCGATGAAAATTTCTATTTAAACCAAAAAAAAAAATCGCAAAATTCATCTTATATTTAAACGTTCTGTAAGTTTCCGTAATAATAACATACATTCATAATGGTTTTGTCACAAATATGACATTCAGTTTTATGATCTCCATATTCATTGAATTAAAAATTCCACATTTATACAAGAAACGAATTACACCGACTGTCATATCAATCTGCAACTGTTCCTAATATTTTACGTGCTTAAAATGTTTAAAACGGCATGTGAACAAAATTTTTTTTATCCCACTTATTGGGGTATGATAAGATAGAACTGAGAAAATATAGTAATTCGACTAGTGAAAAAAAATGAAGCTTCGAAAATTCCTTTTTGAAATTTTCATACTTTGACTGAGCCTAATAGCCCCTGTGCTTTATCAAAAAAAAAAACAAGAAAAGATTCAGCCACATACCTTATATGAATCTTAAGCGTTGCTTCGCATTGTCGTTACGAGCAGGGAAAGGATTTTTCTGTAGTTTACACCACACTGTGGGTAACAACAATTTTCCACTTACAATAATCTTTATCATTAAAGCTAAAGCAACACAAAATAACCCACAAATGCCTAATCATATGGTGGCAAGCAAAATAATTCCGGCTTAAATTCCTCAAGACTATTCAATATTAGTGTTATTTTATGTTGGAATTTTTCAGGATTTGAATAGCGCAAATCTGGCACCATTACAACATGCATCCCAGCTGCTGAAGCGGCATAAACGCCATTTATTGAATCTTCAAACACCAGAACATGCGCAGCACTCTTGGGCTTCACCGCAAATCGTTGCATTGTCTCCAAAAATCCATCCGGTTCCGGTTTTCCTTTTTTAACATGGGGGTCATCGCCAGTTAGAACCTGCAAAAACTTAACGCGTCTTCTGGGTAATATAAATTAATGATAACTCTCGACAAAAATTATTTCAAAAAAGTCTTCTCAGATGAAGCGAAATCCATGAATAAATTACGTGGAGAGGGATGAGATCGGATAATTCTCTATGATTTTTCATTTTTGCATCGAATTCAGAAGAATTAGATCCACTGCATATTGCTGTTGGAATTTTATGTTTAGCGAAATGTTTCACTAGCTGCATTGCACCCGGCAATAATTGACAATCAGGAAGACGTTTATTAAGCAAGTTTAAATATTTCGTTCTATACTGCTCTACACTTACTGCATCAGTCAAGTGTTCCTGAAAGAAATAATTTGACACTCAGACAGCAAAATCAGCTAAAGTTTTTCAATACTTTCACTTCTGTAATGAACAGGAATGACAGGAATAGAAGAAAATGTAGCTTATCTGAACCAAATAATACCAGATCGCATGAATCATAACACTGGATTATCAATATTTCAAACAAAAAAAAACTAAGAAGGATTAAAAGCATACGTGTTCAAGCATTTTTTTAATTGCTTCATCCATCTTCATACCCATTGTCTTCATCTTTAACTCCATCGTGTACTCTTTCCCGTAACTTTTCATCAATTCTGCATTAACTTCCGTATAAATTGTCTCTGAATCAAGAAGCAGACCATCTAAATCAAATATTATATGAGTGATTTGCACATCCGAAACATTCATTTTTCCTGAAAATTCCATTTAAAATCATTTATTAAATTAGGAACAAAATTTCAGCCTACACAACAGTTTATAAACGAACAAACCATTAATTAAAAAATGTTTTAATTCATCAATTTAACATTGGAAAACCAAAGTCCCTTCAACAATCTCTCCCCCCCCCCTCCCCCCTCCCCCATCCGGAACAATAGACAATTCACAAATTTCATAATCTAACAAAATTCACACAACAACACTTTTCGCATATCCGTTACAGTTTGTCATTCCCTCTGCTTATCAACAACACTATTTTCACCACTCTCACTCATCTCTACTCTCTCCATCTGGCATACAGTCTTTATTTGACTGAAATATGAATTAATGTAAGAATTCTGTATTTTTTAATTCAATGTAACCGGAAATAAGCGTAACGGAATTTTAAAGTTTCAGGATTTGCAAAATAATCGATTCCAAAATTTTTTTGAATCAATTATTGAGTATTTCAGCATTGTAACAATTTAATTTTTTTTTCGAGCTGAGCATGATAGTGTAGGAGCGTTAGCATATATCTATATGTATGGTTGATATGCTGATGAATACAAAGGATAGCCTTATCATTTATCACTTTAAACATTAAATGACAAATACTGGGAACGATATTCTTATTGGATGATGAACGAATCTGATGGAACTGTTATTGATGTCAGTCAAGGTGTCGTCTATTGTTGGGAAACCCGAAAGCCTATACCTGTATGAGTTGAGCTTAAAAGCTAAACTAAACAACTTATTAAGATATTGTTAAAAAAAAATTTTTTTTTTCTTGAATATTAATTAATGTCACAATGATAAGTTGGTTAGTGACCACACAAACCATACTTCCTTTGTTCATTAATCTTAGATGTTTTTTCACTAAATATATTTTTCTCTATCAGAAATCATAAAACGCTTAGATCTAATTGTGTTCTCAACCATCCAAGAATATCATACATGTTTAGCTTACTTTCTTTTTCTCTCATCAATGGATATTTTTACAATATAATTTCTCTGTGAGAACCCATGATTCAACTAACGATTCATTTTCTTCCTCATCTTCATCCTCACGGAACTTTATTCAGCAATGTCACTTCTCATCGTTTCTAATATTTACACTTCCAATTGTTAATTTTTTTTCCGTTAGAAATAACCAAAAACATTCTTCGCTTCTAATTGATTTGAAATTATTGTACTATTGTGTTACTGTCCACAATAAATGGCTTTCTATTATGTTCAATTATTCACAGCTCAACAACAAAAATTCAAAACCTTTAAGTTGTCTAAGTTGAAGAATTTGTTTTTGAATTTTTGATACTCACAACAGCTCTCACCACATCTATGAGACGAGAACACAGATGTTATAGGTCGTCATCCTTAGTTATCAATGTATCATCAGGCAAGCGTTGTCACCCAATGCTGCTCAGTAAGCTAGTAATAGTGTAACTTCAATGACAGTGAGATTATTTGCTTTTGAAAGAATTCCAAAAAATCTCAAAGTTTCTGAAAATTATTGTTTTGCAACCTTACTGGCCATCAGAGCAGTTTACTTCAGTGGAAATGTAATTAAAAGCATTGTTGAAGTGGAAATGAACTGAGAAAATTCACTCGAAAATTAGGTCACAAGCTAATGGTACCTGTGAAATGAGAAATGGAACAATTATGGATGTGAAAATAAAGTGGAAC
>JABVXS010001108.1:0-18476 GCA_013365335.1 Madathamugadia hiepei | reverse complement strand
ACTCTGGACTTATGATCATTAATTGTTTTACTTTTGTATTTCTAACGCGCTTGTAGTTTTTCTATGTTTTATGAATAAAGGGTTAATTACCCAAGTTTGAGAGTTACAACACTTTTAAAGGTAACAAAATTTCAAAGTTCACTTCCATCAAAAGTGCAGTGATCAAATTTTCCGAGAATATAGCAAATACCCACGGTTGATTCATCGATCGATTGGTTGGTTAATTGATTGATTGGTTCTTTCCTTTCAACAAAGAAACAAAAATAGAATGTTCCTTAGTGACCTTAATATTTGATGAAAATTAATAAACTTTCAACCAAATGAATAAGTTAATTAAAATTTAAAAGGAAGCCTAAATTTTAGGGAAATTTAGGAGATTAAAAATTGGTTCAGTAATAAAAACAGTTTAACATGAAGGCAAAACTTCTACGATGTTGTAAAAACCGACAAATGCTATGAGTCAGCGATCTAATTTCGAAATCCTTTCTTGTCCAAAAATTCTAAAATCCGCAAGAAAGCCATTGTTTGTAAATGTCAATATAAATCTTTGTATATTACAAAAATTCAAATACTTGTTCGGTAGCTACCAGGTGCTTTTTTGGACAAGAAAGGATTTCGAAATTAGATCACTATGACGTCAGTGGTTGCCAAGCATAGATTAGACTGAGTCAATCTGACAAGGTAGACAATGAACATGCAGACACGAAGAATTAAATAGTCAGCATGCTGCAATCTCATGTGCCTAGATTTAATTTTTTAATCCAAAAAAAAAAATGTAAATTTGTTTAGCATATCAACCAAGCAATTATCCCCAAAAGTTCATTCTGCAATCGACGGTCCCTAACCCGATCCGAATGCTAGTTCAAGTCTAATCCCTACCTAATAATTCTTCCAACGCCAGCGTTTCTACCTTTTCCTGATTTTACATATTATTTCGCGGTTAATAATAAATTTTCTGGCAGTAAAGTATCATTTCACGACACACGAAAAAATGTTTCACTTCTGATTTAAAATTTTCAATATATCGGCCATTTCATAGATTACAATCTTTGGTCAGCGAATTTCATTTATAGTCCACCCGAAAGAGTTACAAAAAACTTTGACCCTTTGTAAAACGTTGTCGAGTTATTTCCTCAGTATTCTTTAAACGGTTTCTTACATTTTAGTTCTAGAAATTGATAGTTATGCAAAAAATTCCTTCCCTAAAATAATTGGCAATTAGTTATTTGCATGTTTGACTTCACTCTTCCACTGTTATAAAACGATCAACTTCTAAACATTCTATATCATTTTCTCGACAAATAGATTGGTTTATGGTGAGAATATCTGCAGAGAAACTCGAAATTTCACCCATTTGCACTAGCCTTGCCGTTGTTTTTCTTCAAATATTAGCCATAGAAAATTTTTTTGATTTCAAATTTTTATTTGACGAATTGTAGTAACATTTAAGTATAAATATGATCATAGCCAAAAAACTTGTTTTTCTGTCGTTTGCAGGCGATAAAGATGAAGGCAAATAACTGCTCACCGTGTTGGTACTGGTCCAATGGAGGATCGTGTATGGAGGAAGAAATTTGTGATTTTTCGGCTAACATAATAAGACAAAAAAGCACCTTCAAAAATTCAAATATTTATAAACTGAACAAAAGCCACTCGAAATGGTCGTCTTCACTAGCTCACTGGTTCCGAATTATTTATTCGAGAGTTCAATCTATTTCGAACTTGGAACACACGCTCGATAGCCTAAAGAAGCCGGTAAACCAAATAACTTCATAACAATGAAATTTAAAAAAAAGAATCATTGGTTTCACGACTTCGCATTGAAAAATCGAAGATCAATGCTTTGAACATAAACAGCCATCATCATCATCTTATGCTAAAAATTGTGCAACAATATTTCCCACCCCAATACACACATTTCACATTTGATTCTGAATGACATGCAGACCACACAGTTTTTTTGTTATGTATTAAACTAAATAAAAATTAAACTTATGAAACTTAACCAAAGTTCGATTTTTAAGAGTGCTTTACAATAAAAACTTACGCCTTTGAAACACTGGAAATTGTAATCAATGAGGCCTTGCTTCTCGAAGTTTTCCGAGCGTATGATACACACGAGAGCAAGGAACATATTGACCTATAATTCCTTTTATACGAATTGTAAAATTTAGAGAATGAAGAACACTGCAACATGAGTGATGAAAAGCAAATAAATGAACAATTCAATTATAAAATTAGCATGGAGGAATAAATACCTGCCGTAAGAATAGTACTTGTTCAGTTCGCAAATGTATCACCGCAGATGATTGGGAATCAAATACCGCGCATGACAAGTCATCTGAACATCTGTAATAATATTTCTTTCAATACACAGAAATTAGTGCTTAGTTTTAAAAAGCTTATGTTCGCGAAAAAGGGAAATAATGCTTTCTACTTTAATTTAATGAGAATTTTTGTTTTTATTCGAGAATGGTGGCAAGACGCTCACCCATATATGGAAGAAATATCAATGGTTACGTCAATCATATCACAACAAAGTTCATATGTTGCCATATCAACCGGCGATGAATCAGTAGCAATATATATTTTGCTAGCAACATCAAATAGAAATGCTTTTTCAACATTTGAACCCTATAATAAATTGCTCGTTCTCATAAACTTCGCAGATTTAGATACGGATAAACTAAAACCTGTTATCTGTGAATCTAACAATTCTTTACAACTGCTGAAATAACTGAATATTGCAGGATCCAGAATTATCAAAAAGAAACAAAAACTGCTTCAACTGGACCAAGCAAATCATTTCAGGAACATCAAAAGACCTCAAAAATATCAAACAACTTGCCTGATTAAAAATGTCAAGTAATCGCTCAAGAGTTGATAGTTGCTTTATTAACTTCTGTACAACTTTACTGAATGCTTCGAATATCGAATGGTCATAGATAGAAGTCAGATGATACCTAAAATAAATATATAGATCTCGTTTATTCCAAGCCAAACGTATGCACTACCAAAAAGTAATTAAATTAAAGAGTGTTATGTAGAAAATATGTCAAAAGAAAAAAAGAATGAAAATTTCAAAAATCCACTTCCTGAAACATACGTTACATGCATTTTATCATGGCCATCATCCTGAAGATCATCTTGCACACGTTGAAATATATCACGTTGTGTTTCTAACTTGATCTCCTCATTTAAACCATCTACTTTGTGGATAAATACCTTCAACTAGTACACGTTAAAAACTGAGTTACAAAGACACAGTAAGAAAATTTTGCCAGTTAACATACAATAAGAATTTGGTCAATTATGCTCTCATCTACGACCACAGTTCCTCTCTCGAATATCGACACACTCCAACAAGTCAAAAACAACGAAACTTCCTTGAAGTTTCATACTATAAAAATTTCAATACTCACATATAACCAGCATGTTCAATAAGCTTTAACAACTGGAACTATCAAAATATGTAGACTGGGACAAATATATCACCTCAAATCTAATTTTATTGTTGATTTCACAGGCTTTTTTAAAGTATTCAACCATTTTTTTCAGCGCTTCGGAGTAATCATCCTTAAAATTTCTTGTATTGCTTCTAAACAGAATAATGAGATAGAAACTCTTAACCAAATAAAACCAACCTTGTCAAGCAAATTTCAACACCTACTGTATTATAGCACTTTTTTGGCAACTGAAAATCGTGATGTAATATAAACCTGAGCATCGATAACAAAAAGTAGTGCACCACAACGAGAAAATGTATCGTGAGGATTCATTGCATTATCAAAGGGACTCATCTGACCAGGAAATTCGATTGCTTCAAAATTAATGAAAGATCCTTTAACTGTTTCCGTTGTTACACGCGGCGTACTCTCAACAAACAACGTCTCATTTGGCGACATTTTATTGAAAACAACCTTCCTTATGGATGTTTTTCCACTCCTGAAATTTATTTAATGAAACAACAAAATACGATACCTATTGTACAAAAACATGGTTTGAGCCTTCATTTCTGTCGGAATTTCAGACCTATACAATACTCTTAGCTCCAAACATTAAAACACAGTCCATAGTGTTGAAGCCAAATTATCAACTATGACATTAGCATGAATTGTTCAACAACTAAACAATGAAAGAACCTTTTCAATCCCATTAAGACAACGGTTGGTTTCTGCGACTCGGATATTCCATCCCAGTCATCGCCCAAACCATATTCAAACTCCCGCACATCGTCGTTCCACATCGTCCTTTTTGCAAGGATCTTAACTCATATTATCCAAGACCTCCTTGTATATCTGAAAAGAAATGAAACGAAATGAGTGAAAGTTCGTGTGAAATATTACTTGCTCCTAGTATGCCATAGCATGAAGAGTTCAACCAGGTTGGCATCATCAGTTCATATAGGCTCTATGCATGTCACCCAAGCTATGCAACTAGCCCACAATGGTGCCGTCGGCTTTACACAACAAAAACCCCATGCTAACAACCTGCATCCTCATGCAACACAAACGTTCATTGGAGATCTGATTTCAGAGCTAGCAAAGGCTTTTCCACTACTCGTTGGTACGCGCAATGTACAGAAATGTTTTAACTAGCTTACCTGGACAGAATTTCCCATGATTGGAAAGTTGGAAGTTTAATTTCCATGTAACTGTTTTCAATCTTAATTTAAAATTGAATTTTTTAAAGAAGTTTTAATTTTAAATTAACTTTCCATGAAATTGAAAATTGGGAGGCATTTAATTTTCTTCTAGTCTTTCCTGTTTCCTTTCTCGAATACATTGTGCAATTTACTTTCCCTTGTAATTGTGGTGCACAACTGTTAGAGTAACGTTTAACTTGTACCTGAAAATGGAAGTTGGGTGATCTATTGAAGTTTAAAGCTGCTAAAACGTAGCACTGTTTCCAGTCTTTCGACCGTAATCAGAAAACCTGCAAACATATCTTCCCGGAGATAAATATAGTAAGAAACACCTTTCTTCGTTCTGGCAAAGGATGAATTTCAATTAAAAAAAGTGAATCTGAATTTCATACAATTTACTGCACATAATTCAACGAAAAGACAATAAGTGATTTGAAAATTGCAGATACAAACGAGAAAACATCAAATGTATGCTCCTTAATTTGATGCTTGAGATTAAATCACTGGCGTAGACACTTAGTAGATTGTGTAGTACGACCTTACCACCTTTATCTTCCTTCATAACGGTCAACACCTATTACAGAGTAAAATGTAAACGAACCTTATAATGCGGTCCAGAAAAATCTAGCATTTAGAAACTCTATTTGCATGAATTAAATTATTCATAATCGCTGTGTGAAAGAAACATACAGTACTGAAAATGCAAAATCTTTTAGTACCTGAAACTACGTTCATCTTTCATTCGCTGATACAGCGTAATTAATTTGGAATACTTTCGATTCAGAGATGGGAAAGGAACCACAATGATTAAAGACATTTAAGCTCAGTAAATTAGAAATTTTCATTCTGCTAAATCATTGTGTCTGATTTGTTCTATACACAAAGAAATACTGCTACAACTACGAAAGAAAAATGCGCTACAGTCAACTTTAAACTTTAATGCACTAGTATGGTACTCGTATCATATATTCCTCCTTTGTTACCATTACTAAGATTTTACACAAAACAAAGTATACCAGTGAGTATTTCTGGAACATAATTAAGACGAATAAAACGTGTGAGCAAAGATGATTTGAAATGGAATCACAACAGGTCTTATTCAAACTGGATGGATTTCTCAAAACTATAAGTTCCCTCATTCATTATCAGGTACAAACAATGTAGTGACCGGTTCAATATGTATCTGCACATTTCTCAAAAAACGGTGACTGAGCGCTGCTTTTGAAGTGATTCGTTCTTCAGGAGGATATAGCAGCATTTGCTGCAACTGACACGAGAATCATTATTGAGGCAAAATTAAGGCGAACAGCCAGAGAAACAACATAAATCAAAAAAGAATTCTTAAAGTCAGAATCGGCAGTTTCAAAATTTCCATGAACAGGTGGAGCTCGGTGATTTCTTTTGAAATGCCCTAGAGCAAAATTCACAAATTTGTGCTTTTCAGCTGTGTTTGAATTAAAGAATACCAACAGTGCAGCTTTAAAAATCACGTTAGGTTGCATAAGTCTTCGCTGATTTACATCTCTAATGCATTGACTTGAAATTCACACGAATTCCAATAATTTATATGATTTAAACAACTCTTACCGCAAGCAAATCCAGGCCATCGCCATCCAGGCCAGGTACATTTTCCGCTAGAACACATTCTGTCCACTGCGGAAAATTCTCTTTGTAATCAATGCAATTTATCAGATCAGGCCAAATCTAAAACATTTCATTCATTATCAACTGCAAAGCAATTCTTCGAAACTTTACTCCCTACAGAATGATGTGATGAAAAACTTCCAAACATATTTACAAAATATCCTTTAATTCAACCCACTTCAAGAGTAGGAGTTCCGAGAATTTGAAATATTTTAAGCAGTTGACTGATTTCAGATTCAGCGCGGAAGAGAGGTTCAGAAGTAACTAGCTCAGCAAAAATACAAGCCAAACTCCATATATCCACAGCTGTCGAATAGAATCTTGAACGGAGGAGAATTTCTGGTGCACGATACCACAAAGTTACTATCTGCAACAAAACTGCCCATATTAGCTAATTCCGAACCTTAATTAAAGCAAAAAATTAAAATGCAGCTACGAAGTTTAAAAATTAGAAACGTAGATGTCTCAAATGCAACCTTTTCCTTATACTTTCCTGGATACAGAAAGTTAACCGCAGATTACAATGTGAAGATTCTTATCTACTGCTCAAAAGCACTGCCTTTGTCTTGAAAGCTTCACTCAAATTTAAAACTGCTATATAGCTTTTCATGCTATATCAAAATGAAAGACATCTAAATTCGGTAAATTTTAGGCCACATTGAGACGTCAGAAGTGACTACAAGTTATGAGTATATGAAGGAGTATACCTCATGTGTATAACATCTTGAAGGTATGGTGAAGGAACGTGCAAGACCAAAATCAGCAATTTTCACAGTGCCATTTATAGCAACTAAAATGTTCTGTGGTTTCAGATCTCGATGCAACACACGATTTGTATGACAGAGGGTAAGAGCTTGCAAAAGCTGCCACAAAAAACTCTGAAATTTGCATAGTAATACCAATATCTTTGGAATTGAAACATTGTACTTGTAATTTGTTTTCAAAAAAATTGAAATTCAGAAACTACTTTCGCTTCGATTGTTCCAAAAACGTAACACTGACAGAAGAAATAACAAAACAAAATTACTTTTACATATGAAATTGGGAAAGGTTTCGGTCGCAATTTTTCAATAAGTATTTTCAAATCATAGTCGATATGTTCGAAAACCAAATATATTTTCCGGTATCCTGCAATACAACATTGTCAATTGCATCATCAATTAACTGATATTTTTATTGATAAAACAATAAAATTACCAAAACTCTTTCGTCACTGAAAAGCAGATGTTTCCAAATATTTCAGAATCGCTTGCTATTTCCCAACTAACATAAAACAGCATCCCATATTCGGTAGACATTTAAATTTTCTGTATTCTAATTGTATTCATCTTCTACCAAAGCAAAATTCGTATGAAAAGAAATTATGTGAAATCCATACAACATTTCCTCCAGTTTAAAAATCCCGTGATAACAGTTATTCCGTTCACTGACCATCGCTTGGTATGACGCTGTGAATTTTCACGATGTTTGGATGATCCAGTTCTTTCAGAATTGAGACTTCCCGAAGACAAGTTCCAGGTACACCTTCTTGACTGAAAAAGAACAAGCATACCCATAGAGTTTATGCAGTGCACCAGTAGAGCGATAAAGAAGTAAAATAACTGATTGCGGTGTTAACTTATGAGATAAATGAAGTAATAAATAAATAAAAAAATCATACCTGTCAAGTCGGATCACTTTGATCGCGAAATTTGTCCGTTGTTGAATATCGTATGCCTTATAAACAGTACCATATGTTCCTCCGCCTATTAGTTGGCAGTTTGTAAATGTGTATGATCCAACGGTAAACGATGATGGTTCTTTCTGAGCAATATTTCTTTCTAAGGTCCGTGCCATTTTTGCACTTCAAAAATCAATCGAAGATCTATTAATAAGATAGAAAATTTTTAGCCATAATTTAAAATATTAAAAATTTAAATCGTATGGTTTATGGTCTAACGACATCAATCGCTGGATCGCCTCACCCAGATGCATGTAACACTTTGCAATGTAAAGAATCTACGAAAGAACATTGAGAAAACGACATGCTCTACCGTTCTATCTTTGGATAAAGAACAAATCAATAACTGTATTAGTAGCATTAGTAATACACAGACTGAACAGTTCATTTATCAAGAAGATAAGATCTTCATCAGTAACAATTGCAGAACTAATTAGAATCAGAACAATTTCTCGTTCACCAAGGAGAGATGGATTTAATCAGAAAAGAACACTTCTCAAGAAAACAAATGATCAATAAGAATCTTGAATAGCATTCTGATAGGGACATTCATGCTGTTAGCTTCTTGACTGATACTTTGGTGACTGAAACGATAAGACTGATAATTTGATTCACGTCAGTGGGATCGGTTTCTTATTTAATAGAAAGAAATGAAACTTAGAAATGAGCAAATCATACTGACAACTCAGTTAGAAGTTAACGAACCAATTAGAGCCATTTCAGTTGCATTCAGAATCGCATCGTCGGACTTCCGAATGAAGAGTTTAGGTATGCATAAGTTACCACTAACCATTTGTGAGCGTTCCATAAGAACAATTAACTCGAGAATGAATAATAAAAGATGTATTTGAAGTAAGTACAAAAACGCTCATAACGTGAAGTAACGTGCGATATCGGTATATTTCTTTCCCATTCATCCTTTTCAGCTATACGAAGATAGAAAGACTGTAATTTGGTTTGGAAAGACAATGAATTTACATATCCATGAAGTATCCTGACTCCACTGGTCGTAAATGAAGCTGTCGCTAAAATAGCGAAGCAATATGGCTGTCAAATGATGAAAACATACCAACCTGCACCACCTCCTACGCAACGGTTGTCACAGGAGAATAATCAGACACAGATGATCAAGAAAGGATGGTAACATTGGCTAAACAGTTGAAGTGTACACCCACTTTCAACGCTGTTGGACATACAGAAATTCGGTACTTGGAAACGACTGATCAGTACCATTAGTCAAGTTTATCGCGCTACGGATAAAATGCTTGGAGGGGAAAGCGCTCACTTCATGCAAATATTGGCAGAGAGCAATACACTCCGTCATCCAGAAAAACCAGCAAATACTGCCAGAGCACAATCAACAAGGGATGCAAACAGGTAACAAAGGGATTGTCCGATATGTGTTTCGGATGGAAAATTTAAGCCACATCGAAAACCATCCTGCTCTCCTGGATAGATATCCACCAATAGTGCAATTGCTTCTAGTGCACTTCGATGACGAGTCCAGAATCGAGAGGATCTGTTGAACTACTAGAAGGAAAAGGTAAAGGTTGCAGATAAATTTTGGGAAAAATGGTAAAAGCAATATCTCCAAACACTACAAGACTGCAAGCAAAGAAAACACGCGGGACCACGCACGCAAAATCGACTTACTCCGCAGGCGGGAGAGATTGTCTTGGTACGCATGGCATCTGTACCCAGATCACCAAATTAATGCAGGCAGGCGATGTTCGAGTGGCCCAACTTAAAATGTCCAGTGGACACATTTAGGAGAGACCAATGAACCACCTCTATCCCATGAAACTGGCCATCAATCAAAAGAAGAGGTACCAAGTAGGAGACCCAAATATTGAACCAGAAGAGGACGAAGATGCAGCAATACCACTTGCACAATATTGACCTGCACAATTTTTCGAGCCGCTAAAATAGCGAAGTTAGAGCCACAAGGTTACCGGGCACCACAATGTCGATTTATGATGTACTTCTGCCCTCCATCTAGTCAAGGATGATATGTCGCGAACTGATTGGTACATGCCGATGAATCTATATAAACCGTGATGATTGTTCACTCATTTTACAACTGGAATCGATCGTCTCAACCAACTTTACTTCGACTTCTACTACTTTAGATTTGTCATCACTTTGTATACTGTATTCGTATTTATTACCCGTTTATTTATTATCCTACTCAAATAAAGGTTTAATTACCCAATTGTGAGAAAGCAATAAACTCTACACGGAAGTCTCCCGCAATACACGTACGCATTCAAAAGAATCCGAATCAGACGAAGAAACTCCACATGTGGAATATTCGTTCCTGAACTCTTCCGAAGGAGCTCAACGGTCCGGTTGAACATTCGTAACGCAACTCTAAGGAAAAGGACCTTGGAAACAAAAACAAAGAATAATATTGTTTTCATACCAGTACCAGAGACGAAAGAACTCAACGAGCAGGGCAAACAAGGATAAAGAAAACGCTATTGTTTCCGCAGAAGCATGCTGTGGTCAGAACCTTCCAATGTGTCATTGTACCAGTATTTAACAGCCAAATCGTGTTATATCCAGAAACTTATCTCACCAGTATTTAATTTCCTTATGAAAATGGTGTGATTGAGTAAATTGTCCCATCACATGATTTTTGAGTTTTGCAGTTCGATGCCATCACACACAATTCGAACAGACTGACTTTAGTAACGATAGCTTCTATGTTCAAATACTTCATGTGCCAATTAATTGCTGTAAAAAAAAAGCAATGCCATCGTAATCTCTCCGAAAATTAAATAATGAAAGTCACTATCTTTTTCCATCATGTATGTACTTCCCATTCAAGCATCGGTTGGCTTATAAATTTGAACGATACAAAGCTTTAACAGTCAGTCATGTTTTTGAAGCGTTGTAAAGGCGGGAAGATGACAATTAAAATTTAATTTCAAACTCGTGATTTTGTGAATAATACAAAAGGATGCGTGGTTTTATATCCAATAATTCAAGGCGAATTAAAGATATAACTTAATTGTTGCCCATTTCAATTACTACCTTTAGAATTTTCACACCATTATCGAATGATGTATCGAATCTGGGGACCATAATGTTTTGCTTATTCTCTTTTGATAGTTCAAGTTCGCGGTAACGATTCCAATTAACTAACAATCTTTAGCCGTCAATATTGTGCTGATAAAAAAATGTGTTCTTCTTCTGGATATAATGCAGTAGACTGTGTTGGTAAATTGAGCCTATACACAAATGATGTTGGTACGAATCTGAAGTAAGAATGTTAGAATGTGACCATCTAATGAGTTGTGCTCATTAAATTATTTTGTGATGAGAATATTTTTTTGGAAAATGCGCTCATACTACGTGAAAAACTTTCTTTTGTTTTGTCAATTGATATTATGTTTTTGTATTGTGCGCATTATGGTTTATCTTTATTTTTCAGTGGCTTATTTGAAATGGCTTATCAAATCAGTGATTATGACCGGGAGCAAGAGAAAATACACGATTTCCTGACCACATTTTATCATGAAGAGACTGATGGTCAGAAATTATTTACGTACAACAAGCAGATTACTCGTCTTGCTGAACGTGAACAGGTTTTCTGAATATTCTAAATGATAATGAAAGTAAGGAGCTGTTTAAAAAATTCATAGCTGATATTGACGATATCAGCAAAATATTTATGGTGTTGAAATCGGTTGCAGTTATAGATAAATGTTAGAATCATTTATCAATTTTTTGTAGGCCTTTCAGGTTTTTACGATTCAGAAGTCGTGTTGTTCTTAAGCTGTAGCTGTTTTTTGTTAAAATAATAAGAATATATGGAGCAATCAACCAAACAATGTATTAGTAGCACAGGCAGTGGTGATAATCACCCGAAAACTTTTTTTTATTTCGTGGCACAAGATTTTTAATAAAAGCTGTTATGGTATGGTCAATTCTTAATTAAAGAGTAGTTGACAAGCAGAAACTTTCTAGGTTGGATTATATATAAATATGGATGACGTTAATGAATATGATCCGGCACTTTACATTGCTATTCAGCAAAATGCTCGACGTTATCACATGCTTTTTGGTGACGTAATCGATTCTTTAATCCAACAAAAATTGGGCGATAGACAAGTATGTCAACTGCTCCTTCATATTTTGTTGACTGAATATTCATTTGCTTAGAGTGTCTCTCTATTTTTATTATGACAGTATTGGTTGGTCGATGATTCTGTTGCTTTTGAAAGTATTATTCCATTACCTTCAAGCTTAGTAGCATGACTTTTGTGCTCTGTTGTGTGTTTAGCGAGAATGCTATTAATGTTTCTTTTTAACAGTAAATGTTTTTTACGGTCTTTTCACTGTTTAATTTTTTTTAAGCCACCTGTTCGAGATGCTTTGGATGCTTTTATATTTCAACGTGTTTATTTGGATAGAAAGCAAAATGAAAATAATGGTGGAACAGATCAGATACAGGATTTACGCAAAAAATATCCTCCTCAGCTACTCCGTCGATTGTATGATTTTTTTTTTGGAATTACCATTTTGCTCTATTTAGATTTTTCTAGTCATACACAGGAAAAAATCAGAGCAATTTAAGTTTTTTTATAAAATTTCAAGTCCATAACTACTTGGAAATTCTACTTGCTTTCCATTTTTAATTAATCACACACACAAAGAAATGTGTTTCAATCCGTTCAGACTAGTTTTATATGTTGTTTCAGCGAAGTATTTTTCAAGGGAAGTTCTGTAAGTAAACCGCTGGCAATACGCGAAGTCAAGGCAGCTCATGTCGGTAAGCTGGTTGTACTGAGTGGTATTGTTATTCGATCAACGGAAGTGAAACCAATGGCTTCTGTTATGACTTATACTTGTGACACGTGTGGTTGTGAGACCTATCAGCCGGTTAATTTCTTTGCTCACAAATCATATAATTTTATAAATCATCAAATCGTATAGAGTACTAAGAATTGTTACTTAAGGATGGAGCTATGCCAGCTTTATGAATAAATTATCGAAATTGTAGATAACAGGACCAGCATTTATGCAGCCGGTTAACTGTCCGTCGAAAGATTGTGTTGAAAACAGAGCAAATGGGCGATTGCAAATGCAAATTCGTGGCTCTAAATTTATGAAATTCCAAGAAATGAGAATTCAGGAACTTGTAATTTTTGTTATACTTATTTTACAAAGTGGTACAAGTTTTTTTTTTTTGAAAAAATTCCGTTATTTTGTATAAAAAGTAAAAAGTTTTGATGTGGCCACGTCAAGAGTTTTATTTATTGCATACATACTCTGAAACTCGTCTAACTATTTTCAATTTTAATTTCAGAGTGAACAGGTTCATGTTGGTAGTATTCCACGCTCTTTAACGGTAAACGTTATCGGCGAAAATACAAGAGCTTGTGTACCAGGCGATGTTGTCCGAATCACTGGAATATTTTCGCCTCTAATGCGGACTGGTTTTCGGCAATTAACCGGAGGTTTATCAACAGAAGTTTTTGTCGAAGCGCATCACATCGAAAACATCAATATGGTTTTTGAAAATTTTCACACATTGTTTCAATTCTGGCTTCCTTAAACAGTAGGACTGAATTTAACAATCTTTCTGTACCTTCGGGAGTACTTTCTTTGAGGTTTCTTAAACTTCGAAGTCGAAACTGCAAATCAGAAAGGATGATTGTTACTTATTACAGTATTCATCAAAATGATTTGATAGTGTATTACGAGTAAGATATGAATTTTCCGTTTTTGCAAAATCACTTCTTGCTGAATATTTGAGAAAAAGAATAATTTTTCAGAACAGTGAAGATATTCTTGGTGAGCAATACGAACTGACAGACGAGGAGATTGAAGTAGTTTCTCAAGATAATTTCTACGAGTTGTTGGCTTACAGTATTGCTCCAGAAATCTATGGACATTTAGATATCAAAAAGTCATTACTGCTTGCCCTTGTTAGTGGTGTTGACAAAAATGTTAGTGGAATGAAAGTTAGAGGTATGCTTCCGAGATTTGGATGTAAGAGTTGGATCTGACGCATTTGTACACATTTTTTCGTACTTATGGTTGTAAACATAGCTTTCTTATTTTCATAAATTTATTACATGAACTTCCTCATTAATATATTTTCTTATAGTGGAAAATAATTGATATAAGCTTCTTAGTGACACGGATTTTCAGAAGAAATCAAAATTGGCTCGACATCATTTATTTTTATGTATATAATTTTGGTATAGGTTGCATCAATATTCTTTTGATGGGTGATCCGGGTGTGGCGAAATCGCAACTGCTGTCTTATGTGGACCGTTTGGCAATTCGTTCTCAGTATACAACTGGTCGGGGTTCTTCTGGCGTTGGTCTTACAGCTGCTGTGATGAAGGATCCTGTCACTGGTGAAATGACATTAGAAGGAGGAGCACTGGTGCTATCTGATCGAGGCATTTGTTGTATTGATGAATTCGACAAAATGATGGACGCTGATCGAACAGCCATCCATGAGGTATAGCTTTTTCATTCCATTCTGTTTCAAAAAATTTGGTCTGGTTCCTATGTCGGTTTTTTGAGCCTTTTCAATTTGGACAATAGATAAAGCATCCGCTATTCAAATAAAGCTCAATTATAGGCTTTTATTTTTTAATATTTAGGTTATGGAGCAGCAGACAATCTCAATAGCGAAAGCAGGAATTTTGACAACGCTGAATGCTCGTGTTTCAATTATCGCTGCTGCAAACCCAGCATTTGGACGATATAATCCTAAACGAAGCATCGAACATAATGTTGATCTTCCAGCAGCTCTTCTCTCACGTTTTGATCTTCTCTGGCTAATCCAGGTTTTTATTTTCCATTTTTAAATGGTTTAACAATCAGCTTTTGAATGTATGTACTGAGTTATTTAGGACCGGCCGGATCGTGAAAGTGACAAGCGTTTAGCAGAGCATATCACATATGTTCACATGAAAGGACGTGAACCGGAGAAGGAAGGCATGAAACCTCTTGATATGACCCTGATCAGGTCAGTTTTTACAAAAACTGAAGCTATATATTTTGCATAAATATTTTAAATAATGAAATAGAAATTTTGATTTTTTTTTGAGCTGCTTCTATATTAATTGTAGGGTGCTAAAGGTTTTTAAAATTCTAACATATTTCATAATGTTGTGTAACTTTTACTGTTTCCTGCATCTATTGCTGTAAAAGCTATACTGGTCTTTTTTTCGAAGTATTTTTTTTATAGACGGTACATTGCAATGTGTAAACGAAAACAACCTGTTATTGATGAAAAATTACGTGATCGACTTGTGGATATGTATGTGGACCTTCGTAAAGATGCACGGAATAACAAGGTCAACATCATGCATAATTTCATGTTTTTATTCATAAGGCAGAAATATTATCGATGTCAAGGCTAACTTTTTCATTGCGAATTGCCAAAATAATATTACTTTTTTCAAATTGCTTTTTAGAACTCAGTATTCACTTCACCACGAAGTTTATTGGCTGTTATTCGACTGAGTTCAGCACTGTCTCGTCTTCGCCTTTCGGACGTAATCCATTCTAGTGATATAGATGAAGCAGTTCGTCTTCTGGAGGTAACACTTTCTATAACTTTTCTCAACTTTTATTGCTTTGATAAATTACTGGAAAATTTTGAATTGCTAATTTCTAATCATTCCCTTTCAGAATTAATGATAAATTTCGATTTACAATTTACTGTATATGTTTCCTAGGCTTGTCGAGCTTCGATTAATGCAGATCAATTGAAGCAACATGAAATTCCTCTTCTTGACCAAGCATTTGCTGTCATTCGTGACTTATATCATGGCATCAGCGATGGCGAAAATCGTTCACTTCCGCAAAAGGCAGTGTATAAAAAATGTTTTGCGAAGGGGATTCCGGACGACGTTGTACAGGAGTGTATTAACACTTATATTGCCAACGGTATCATGATGCTTGATCGTCAGAAACGGATTGTTTTTACTGTTGCTTGAAATGTTTATTAGTTTTTAACAATCTTTGAGAAAACATTCATATTTACAGAACTTTCTCATATAATAATTTCAAATATCTCTTTAAAACTTAAGGTTGAAAAATAAAAAAATCGAATACCGGAGGTAATTTCTTTAAGATGAGAGGATGAATCTCTGATAGTTCATGAGTCTCAAATTTGTGTTTCCTTTTGCATGTGATGAAAAATGTGAAAAAGATGAAACTATCTTCTTTAGTGTTGCATCTTTCTTTACATAGGATCAATTAGCTCTTAGTATTATTTTGAATTCAGCAATTTAGTTATTGCTGAATACATATTTATATTTGAAGAGCACAGTATTTGGTTTAACATATGAAGTTTACCCTAAGGTTTACAAATACTTTTGTGATTAAACATTGCGTAGATGTTCAGAATACTGCTCTTATACCGAAATTGCTTTCGCTGTCACATTTAGTGATCAATTTTTGGGAATTTTCATTCCTTTGCATTTTTTATTGTAATCCAATGAAGATGAAGTCATAATCGTATATTTTTAATCTCATAAACTGTTCCTTCTGTTTTTTTTATGATGAAATTTTATTGTTTTGTGCTGAATGATTCACCGACATGAACGTAAACGTTTTGTCGAAGTGTATCACTTTGGATCTACGTTTCAGTGTGATGTTCAGAGAAACGAATTTTACGTTGTTGGCCAGTTGGTTTTCAAAAAACCGAAGCGAGATTTGTGGCTTGCTTGAATTCCCGTTGTTTGAACTAGAAAAAAAAATGGTTTTTTGTTGGAAAGTTCTTAAATCTTTGCCCAACTTGAGATAATTGCTTGTCATCTCGAAGTTTTTCCTCATTAATAGCAATTAGTTTGTCTTGCAACTAGAAAAGAACTCTGTTCCACTACCTTATAAACAAATTAATGATTTCGAATGAATTTTCTATTCTTTTCATTCTCTTTCATTGCATTTTTTCTTGCATAACAGGTTTCCTGTTATGAATTGAAGATCAAAAAACAATGAATTAATAATGCTTTCAAATTCGGACCCATAAATGGGTCATAGATGTATTGCTTTAACCACTTCAAATTTTGCTTGTCCAATGGTGCCATTTTGTATGCCCACTACTACCAAATCTTTCAATATTGCACCCAAATATTACCGTTTTCATAACGCATAAGTATCTTGACGGTGTGAAAGTAGTAATTTCAAAAATCTGACCCAATTATTCTCGTCATTTTTTTTAAATTTTTAGTACATAGCACTTTGCTCTCTTTATCTCTATCGCTAAATTATAAAAAAAATTCGTTAATTGATTAAAGTGGCCAAAATTTTACTTTTCTTTTTTTACCATTCAATTATCAAATTCTAAATTACTTTTTTTGTGATTTCGACTTTATTTGTAATTTTTGGATTGCGAGAAATGTAAAGAATTTTTTGTTGTCTTTTAATGGGACTATCAAGGCTCTGCAGTGTTTGTATCGGTGTTTGATTTATTCTTTTGATGTAATCTTTTCCTTTGATACCAGCTTCAGCTGCTAATCCTCCCACCTTTTCTACAAATACCTGAAAAAAAATGATTTCAAACAGAAGTTTGTTTCAATTAAAAAATTTAAGTTTAAAGCAAAATCCTTGGCTGATGACAGAGGACCAGTTTAGTCTTACCAACATAAAGCTGATTAATTTAAATACCGTGTGTGAGCAAATCAGTAGTTTTTTTTGCGGAAAAAGCTGAAATTTCCATAGGTTAAATCAGATTTGAATATAATTTGAAATTGATGGGCAGAATGAAAGTATTTATACATTAATAGGTTCATTCCATTTAGCTTTTCTTTCTAGCAAATCTTGAATATTTTAGGTGATCTGATTGAATTCTTCATTTGCATTATGGTTAATTGCAATTATCGTATCACCCACTCGTACAGATGGTTTACAACCATGCAAAATTAAACCTTCCGCGATAATCGCCCTACCATCATTGGACATTACCCGTGTCCTCCCTGTAGTTGTTTTTTTCAGTTCTATTTCGCTGGGTATCACATAGGGAAAATATTGTTTTACTAGACTGAATAGTGAAAGCAAGCAGTAATGTTCATTAGCAAAGCTGTAACTATTCAATGGTTCTCAAATAGTCTTTGATTCATAGATTTTTCGCCTGAAATTCTCCTCGCATAAGCCTTCTTCAACGAATTTTTTACTGCCCAAACATTAAAAGCCAAAATTCATTTTTTTTGTACCGAAAAATCATTGAGCAAATCTTAATTTTTTTTTAAGACAAACTGAAAATTCATTGAAATTTTACTTTGTTTCTATCGAGTGATCAATTATAAAAACAATGTTCAGGATTCGTTACTGTTGGGTAATTCATTAAGAAAGCAACTTCCATATTCATCTTCTCTGGCTCAGAGGACAGTGATGACGACATCGACTAGAATGAACTTGGCTGAAATAAAACGAAACATGTGTTATGCGAGGAAGTAAACTTTAGACCTAAACGTGCAAAATCTGAAGATT
>JABVXS010001107.1:0-18476 GCA_013365335.1 Madathamugadia hiepei | reverse complement strand
ATTGTCGTAAACACCCCGGTCGATTCGACAACATATTCTGCACCGTCTACACCCCATGGAATCTCAGCAGGATCTTTGCTAAAAAATTTTCGAAATTTTAGCAGAAAACATTTCGTTCCGCTTTGAACTGCAATTTGGTGAAATTCGCCCTTCATATAACAGAAGATACGGGTTTTCAAAAGAAAGCACACCCTGCTAATACTTGTCAATTTGTAAGAACTCAACGATTTTTAGCTGAAGTCAAATTATGTTTTTCAAGGCAGACGCACTGCAAGGTAGCTTGCCGAAAGTTTCTACAAGATAATGTATCCGCAGTAAAATGGTACAAGTGTACCAAAAGTAAGGAATAACAATGACTTTCTTTTTCCTTGAACTCAAATTTCACCTATTGTGTACAGTGATGTGATGAGTTGTTCTGCCACTCGACACAACAAGCTTTCCTCCTTCAGCAGAAACATTGCCTTTGAAGCGCCCATGTGTGGAATCGTATTTGAACATGTACACCTTAATGGAGCATAGGGATCATAAGTTGAAAAATACTATAGCGCTTGCAAAGAACCTCAAAAAAAAGGAATGGGAATGTATTTTGAAATCAACAAACCATGTAATCAATGCTAATGAAGGGGTCATTGACAGCAACCACAGAAACGGTGTCCTTTTCAACTGCTGCTCTCAAGACAAGGCGACCGATGCGACCAAATCTGAATTTGATGAAACCTAATCGTAGAAACCATCCAATTTCAAAAACCCCCACAAACATTAGAAAAACTATCTAAAGGAAATATTTGAATCCTACTCATATAACCCAGTAAAATTCATATATAGTATGCTGAATTGCAAAAAAAGAAATAAACTTACCCATTAATCCCAACCCTTGGTTTGCTCATTATGATTTAGTGAAGATATCGCGGTAGATGATGTAAAACTGAAGCTGATAAAGAGTACAACGTTAACTTTTCTTTTAAATGTAATACAATATGTTAACACGATTACAATAAAATTATGGAGAAGCTTCGCCTTCCATATCTTTCAAGCTTACATCCCTTCAAAGATAATCTTATTTCTCGAAATAAGTTTTACTATCATCCAGAAACTACTATGGTGTGGTGCACATCAGTTAAAATCTGTGAAGCAGACAAGAATCTACAACAGCTGGCCTCACTTGTGGATGAGATGGGAAACATCCGTGAACACACTACATACACAGTGTATTATACTAACAACTGCCCTCGATGTGAAGGATAGTATGGTCGGTGCAGAGCGGGAAGTTCGCTGAATAAGAAAAGATCAACCAATGATGGAAGGGCATGCTAAACCGTCTTCGCCTACAAAACTAGTTGTAGGAGTGCACTATGAACCACTGCACATCACAAAGGCTGACATGACCTTGACATTACTCAACTGATAGAGGTTAAGCTACCTAAAATCTGAAACTGTCACTCTCTGACCACCGAAAAATGTGTACAGAATGACAAGTTGCCACATAGGCGACAACCGATCCAAGACCCCACCACAGCCACACGACAAGCAACCCTTCCATTAGCCCTGCACTTTCGAACAATGAGTGCCCCAACAACGAGGCATTAGTCCTGCATGCACACTGCTTAAACAAATCGATCCCTGCACGTCCGTGGAGGTGCAGACATTTTTCTGTCCCTCATACGCACAGAAACAGGGCTCACACTTTATATTACACACATACAGACACATACACATATACACATACACATACACACACACAAACATATCAACGACAGACAAACATGCGCATTGACAGTCTGCAGCAGCCTATACGCATTAGTGCAAAATGACGGGGTGGAGTGTGCAACTGCCTTGCCTTGCACTGGAAGTATCAAAATGTTAGCAAGGACGATAGTACAGAAGATGGGAGGTGAAGGGAACAGAAAGTTCTCTCCTACCATGGAGAAACTGCTGACCCATCGTTGAAATGTTTGCAAAATTCATATGCAGTGCAATACTCAGACAGACAGACATACACATCATCACTCATTGCCTTGCTATCTGTTGAAAATACAAGGAAACTAATTAACTCCTTTCACATCAACTTCTCGTGGCTATTATGATATTCTTTGGGATCCTTAGTTTACAACATTTTGTTTTAGAATGAAATTGCATCACATCAATGATTGACAAGAAATTATTTGAAAAAATGTCATCTGAAGAGAAGTTTAAATTTAGCAGCTTTGGCAAAAATATTTTTTGCTTCTCTTGCATAAACAAAAGTACAACTGGAAGAAGTGAGAGACGAACAGACGATGCATGAAATTGATGACTATACACTGATTCACGTCTATGCTTACGTACGTACTCGCAACCAACGTTTGCAAATACAATGAATTCAATCGTTTAATAATAATGACATAGACATTACTTTCCAGTTATTGTGAAAAAGCACAATAGACTGCAGAGTCAGTGGAACTATCCAAATACGGAGGAATTCAAGAGAAACGATGCCAAATCCCAAAACTTGAGCCAACCTGATATATTCCCCATTCACTTCTTTTGCTTATCTTTTTCTCTGCTCTCCCTCTCCATCGCAATCGTAATTGACTGATGTTATCTATGCTTTCCCTCTATCTCTGAGATATACAATATTTTTCGTTCGCCGCTTTTTTCACCAATTCTGTCTCCCCACATTTAGTGTCTTCTTAGACTGCATGATATGTCTAATCCTCTTTCTCAGCATACTCTTTAGAGCGATTTGTTCTTTTTTTCAAAGCGTTGCAACGAATTGAAATGACGAAAACAGTGACACATTCAGTTGGGAGTGTATGCGTGACCTAGACGTTACGTGGAATCTGTTATGGGGGATAGCGGGGATGACGTAAATATTGGCAGAAACAACGTGTTTAGACGTGATTTGTGCATCACTACATCTGATTCTGACGGCTCACCAGGTGATGTTTTCCACAAATTGTGCGGAAAAAAGTTTGAGGTCAGCTGAAATTGTTTAACATGAAAAGCCGTCATGATTTTGACAGAAAAGAAATTTATTATTAGTAAAGATCTTCCAAAAAAATCTTTCAAAACCTTTGTCACCTAAGTTGATGGTCGGGACTGTTTGGTTTGCAGCCTTTTACGACAAAGGTGTAGTTTTACCTATTATCAGCAAAGTAGTATCACTTGCTGACTTGTACAGTGAAAATTTTTTACACATACTCGATCGATAATTGATGATCCCATGAGTTTCAATCCGAAACATCTAATAACAAACAGAATTCATATGACACGTTTTTAATCAAGTTTAACTGTATAGATCATTACAGTTTTCAGAAAGATTCGATAAGCGTGAATTGGAAGATGTTTTATCAGGCGGATGTGGCCGAAGCAGTTGTTTGAAGCGACGTCATTCACGTAACCCACAACGGAGCCAGGTATCTTCTCTTTTCCACGCAAGTCACTATGAAAGAGAAATATAATTTTTTTTTTTTTACTGGTTGAATTTGTGATTCCATTTGGAAGCTGAACTATTCAAATTCACTGCGGCTTTCATCAGGTTGCAGAGTACTCTTCATCTTCTGGACTATTACCAAAGTTACAAGATACGGATGGCTGGAGTACTGAAGTGCTTACTGCACTTTCAGACACTGCTTTAATTTTTCTTTTCAGTAGTTGGAATCATAGCTTTAAATATAACGGTAAGCTAATAACATAGGCAAAATGTATATTCATTATAATGCTTTATAACGCTTATTCATGAATGTCGTATGCTTTTCGTCAGGTTGATGTGAATTTTTAATTCCAGGTTACTTGGTCTTCCTCGAAAATCCGTGAATCTAGAGACCTACTTTCTCTAAGTTCAGGTATTCGTTTAAAAATAATTTTCGGGTTGTAAAGTGGTGTCAATTTTATGCGCAAATCATGTTTTGCATTGATTCATTTGTTTGTACACGCTGACACCGCAATGTTTATAGTTAGCAGTTTTTCTCCTGAAATCATTCCAAGCCGTATTTCACTCCTTGTCGGCTTAAAAATTCTCTTTTGTTATTCGGCGTTCGTCTAACCTATCTCATTTTTTCGCAGTTTGAATTAGTTTCACATTTTGTCTCAAATGTCAAGTTTCAAATTATAATTTCAATAACATTAAAATAGTTCAACACATTGTGGCATTAAGAAACGAACGATGTGATACTTGTAATACTGCATTTGATCTGATTCATAAATTTTATTTGTTTGAAAATAATTTTATTTTATTTTCATATCATGATTTCATTAGAGTCAGAAGTTGCTTTATTCGTATGTTTTATCAGTTCTATTTTCTCCACTTCTGGCAAGCTTTTGTGTAAAATTCAACGAAAACTCGCTGCTTTTTTTCATCCATTTGTTTTTCCAAAGCTTCGATTTCATATTTTCAGCCTGTATCAGACGATCCAAGATTTCCTTCCCATGCAAAAAAAAACTGCGTTACCTACGTGTGTCTTTCAGTCTGCCTGCACTTATCGAAATATCAGGAGTACCTCCTTCCAAATTAAAGCATTGTCTTCAAGCTTTATTGGATCATCATTTTTTGTGAACACTGATCAAATTTTAGTATCGAGAGTAGCAGTAGATAAAGTATTCTTCGTGGTGCCACTGAGAGTGACTAATGAATGTTTTTTTGTTTGTTCATAAAAATAAATGAGTTGCTTGTAAGGGTGATCTTTCCATCGAGCTATTTAACCGACTGGTTGTCTTTGCGCGCAACAATGCAGTTTTTGTTAGGGATGGAAAAATTATGCTACTTATTAGATTTTCGACGCATTATGACAAAAATTGAGGTATTACTGAAAAAACCCGTTTAGTCGACATGAAAATTGTCTTTGTCTTCGCACTTGCAAGTATCCAAACTAATTAACTTTTTAGTCAGCATTCATGTATTATTGACAACACACCTTTTGTCACGGTGTTACACATCCATTAAAATATATCTCTATTGGATATCTTTACTCAAGGACAGACATGTAGGTTTATGTCGAAGAATATCTGCTGCAGTTTTAAAATTCAAATCTTTACAGTGGATGATTGCTGATTCCATACTTCGACCTTTCATGTAGCAGGGTTTGGCACAAAAAACATGGTAAATTAGAATTGTTGTTGCACTGTGGTCGATTGTTATCGACTGCTCATGCATATGCCACACTCTTCGCTTCGCCTGTCAGACAGTGTGAGAGTTGAGAAAATGTGATGTCATGAAAGGTTGATTCGTGTGAAATCGTCAGTTGTGGTCAGAAGATTGGGAAAGCGAGTGAGAGATGAGCTTATTGAAGGAGCTTGCCAGAGTCATTCATTTTTGTTGAGCATATTTTTTATACATTCTAAGCTGGATATTGTCGCACGAAAAATGTATGAACTGAAAAAGTTGTCCGTGCGATGTTCAAAAAATTTGATATTACTGAGAGTTTTGATAAATGATGATGATAATGAGTAGATATAAAAGTAATTCATTTTTGAATGGTTTTTAAGAAAAGCATTTAGATTAGTTTGCAATCTTTGATTCCTATATTTTGATAAGTTTTGTTATTTAATAAATCTCGCGTTCATATTTGTTAAAGTAGTTATGTTTGTTTGCGATAGAAGTGGGTATTACTATCATTATTATTATTCTACCATTAAAAAGTTTTTCTGTGCATCATCATAGAGGAGTTCTTGAGAAAGATGATACTGAAGAAAAGGGAAGGAGCCGGATGGCTTGCCATCATCCAGTTTGTTTATATGTTACTTCATCTAAAAATTCCTAAAACAACAAGAAATTTTTCACCAAAAACGTTTCTGACTGTGCCTCGGGCATCATTTTTCCTAATCTTTTACTTTTTATCACGTGAAAATTTTGCTGCTGAAAGTTGCTGTTGAATTACAGTATGATGTAGTAGTAAGTTTGTGTACTTCACAGTTTATCTTAGTAAGGAAGTGGTTTGTTGAATGGATGGAAAGGGATATATAAAAGGGCAGCAGTGAGGAGCAGTTAATTGCTGTTATTTTTCAACGTTAATGAGAAATGATGAAACTGACAATTTTGTTGTTATTCGTCTAATTGACATTTCTTTTTTTGCATTCATTCAATTTTACACCACTTATATTTACAAATATTATGTCCATCATGATTGGCGCTATCCTGTTTATGTGGTCCGTGTTGTTGCGGTATTTTATCTGTAACGTTTGCAGAAGGAGCAGGTCGTAAATCGTGCTTGCATAGCAGCGTCATTTGTTCCTCATCATCTTCCACTACGTCTCCTTCAGGCTCACCGTCCCGCCATTCGGGCGCTGAACGCGTCCATGTTTACGAAAGCACACCACTACAGCCCGCGCTGAAACAGGCTACAACGAAAAAGGTTTTTTTTTTCGAATGAGAGAATCTGTCTTTGCCATATAATAAGCCCTGGGAAGTGATGTGTATTGCTACAAATTTCTATTTGTTATCTCTCTAGAAATTTGTATTTCAGAACTGCGTTATCCTTTCATTTATATAATTCTGTATCGCTGTTTGGTTATTTTCTTTGTTGTTCTTTCAAAATAATGCTAAATTGCAGGAATTATGTCGAAGTCAGCGATCGATGTCACTTGGAAGTGCTACCCACGAATCACTTCTGGCTGTCGTATCTTCATCTTCACAGGGTCCAAAGCATACTATTGATATAAGCCATGCAGAAAATGGTGAGTCATTTTCAGTAGAAATTTATTATAACGAAATTTTCATAAAAAATGATTATGATATGAACTTTGAGATGTCAGATTACATTCAGAAGTATATTAGGCAAATGCCGTAAGATCTGATTTTACTTTTAACTTTAAATTAATCTTGAATTTAGGCGAAAAAGTAGTGTTACTTGTTGAAAATACAAGATTTGTGGTAGATCCGGCTGTATTGATTGCTAAACCTGATACTATGCTTGGACGAATGTTTTCTGTACGTGCCCAACGTCAAGATGGTGTTGAACTTGTACGACCCAATGATCAAAACGAATACGAAGTCGCTGATGGACTTTCTGCCTCCTGCTTTCGTGCAATTTTGGTTGATTTTGAGATACATTCACTTTTTTCTGAGCCAAGGAAGCTGAATTCGTTGATATTTGTTTCCTACTTTCCAATTTTTAGCTTCTATTAAAATTTTTCAGGAATACTACCACATTGGAAAAATGCGCTGTCCACCGTCAGTGTCAGTTTCGGAACTCCGTGAAGCTTGTGATTATCTGTTGGTACCATTCAATGCCCGCACCGTACAGTGTCACAATCTTCGTTCATTTTTGCATGAATTAAGCAATGAAGGTGCTAGACAACAGTTCACTGCCTTTTTGGAAGAAACTATTTTGCCACAAATGATTGTTAGTACCGAGGTAAATGTTCTAAATTATAAAAATAAAAATAACAAAGGACTGGTGCATACAGTTTCATCTGTATATTTGAAAGTTTTATTTACATATACTACTCAAAAGTTATAATTTCTTTGAAAGAAAAAGGAGAAAATTCATTGTTGAAACAATAACTTGTAAAAATTTTAAATTTGCAGCATGGCGATCGTGAAAGCCACATTGTAGTATTATTGGATGATGATGTAGTTGATTGGGATGAACTTTACCCTCCACAGATGGGTGAAGATTCAACGCAAGTTGTTTACAGTACTCATCTTTACCGTTTTTTTAAATATGCGGAAAATCGTGATGTAGCAAAACAAGTAAGTTGTTGGAATTGTGAAACAAAATGAGTCAATATAGTTCCACTTGTCACCCAACTGATTTTGGTTTATGTGACTGCCTCTCGGAGTATTCTTTTAATTTTCTTTGCTAGCAATTTTATTATACAGAAAAGCTTTTGAAACAGAAGTTGAATTTCATATGAATTTATTCCACGAATATTTACTCGATTTCATGAACAAGATGTTCGATTTTTACATTTCCAGGTCTTGAAGGAACGTGGTCTTAAAAAGATTCGGCTTGGTATGGAAGGATATCCGACCCACAAAGAGAAGATAAAACGGCGCTTCAATAAAGCTGAGGGTAAATTGAAAATTTCCTGTTTCTATACAGAAAATTTAAAGGTAGAATTTATTATTATTAATATTTAAATGGACAGTTCATTTTCAGTTATCTACAATTACGTCCAACGTCCATTTGTCCATTGTTCATGGGAAAAAGAAGAAGCACGTTCACGACATGTTGATTTTGCTTGTCCTATCGTGAAAAGCAAATCAAATCCAAGTTTGGCAAGTGCTGCAAGTGATCCTATTCCACAAGTGAGTAATGACTGCTTCACTCTATGCTCTTAATAAGATGATTCTAATTGAAAAATCTATCTGAATAATGCTGAATCCACGCAGTAAGAATTCTTCCTGCATTATCTTGCGAATTACATGATTTGGGAATGGTGATAATTACTCAAGAAGGTAAAAACTTTGAACCCTGGAAAGACGTAACAGGCAAACATAGCGTGAAATTAGGGACAACAAACTTACTTTGCTAGAATTTTATGCAGAGCAGCAATTCATCAATAGAAGAAGATAGTAATGCTATTCATGGTTTTTCCGATGTTTCTTCTGTGAGTTTCAACTAACTTTAATAAATATTTCCATTTTAGCCAGCACCTTTGCAACTGAACATAGCAACCACTGCATCAACATCAAATATCTCTGCAAATGGACCATTCAATTTGCCAATTGTGCAACAGCCAGTATTTCATGGTGCTAGTGCTACACCTTTTGCGCATCATTTGACTGACCAGGTCTACTTTCTTTTGCATTTTTAAGCAATTAAGGGTGAATATTTTCTTACCGCTTGATTCCTATTCTATTTTTCGATCTTTTCATCTTATTTGATCAAATTGGAAGCGGAAGGTGGGGAACTCATTAATTCGTCGTTATGAGATATGAATTGGAATAATTAAAATATAAAGCGACACTTAATGTTTCATCTTGTGTTGGATTGGTTACAAAGCTCTGCCTGCGATATTAGTCGTCTTTAATTTTGAAATTTTGTAATGTCACTTATTTACAGTGCAAATTCTTATTAATACTTACAGAATTTCCACCCCCTTCATTCACCGCCAGTCCAAAATGTTAGGTCATCTTCGGCAGCAGTTGGGACAGAAAGTTCCCAAACTTCGTCATTGAATGGTTCGAATCATTCAGTGGCAGCTGATGGAAGATGCTAGTATGGGCACTCATGCTTTTTTTTTCTGTTTTTCTGGCATTCTTGGATGCTTTTTGATATTTCGTTTAGATGTTATGACCGTTAAACGAATGATGGTAAGTCATGTCTGATATTAATAATTGTATGAGTGTGACCAAAGGGAGCCATATAAATCACGACGACTTTTGGTTGTTTGGAAATCACAGCGATTTGGCTGTCAGTTTATGCATAGGAGATTCTCTTATACAAAGAGATACAGAATACTTTGTATCAAATAGCATACGACGGTTGCTTAGGCTGTAATTTCTGAATTACTGGTTTACAAATGGATATCTCTAAAGAAAGATAAAGGAGAAGGTAGCTTTCATATACTGTAGTTAATTTAGATAGTTTTTTAGCTTACAAATTATCAATTTATAGGAAATACATTTAATATATTCTTTTCTTGTTGGATTTTGTACATTTCCCTTTTCATGCATTTCTAGGACGCATGTATATCTTCCTACAAAATTCCAAATTGAGCTGCTTTAATTTCGTATTTGCTATAGCATAGTGAATTGCTGTGGTATTTTTCAAAGGTCAGGAAATCATGCCCTTATTCCATCTTTTGTGTTGCTTTGAAGCGAAGGAACTGTTGGAACGAATTATTGACAGTTCTCAAACTTAATGAGGAAATTGGCCATGGGAGGAAGGAAAATGAGGGAAAAAATAAAAAGCAGTGAAAACGGAATTTTGGCTTTTCAGCTAGAATCTGTGATGCTAAATGTGACCTTCCACTTCATTCATTTTATTAATAGGTTCCAACTTATATTTCTTCATTTGCGAACAGTACAATATTGCCTTACGATAAATCTGTGCTTTTTTCTTTTCATATTTATCGTCTTTTGCAGTTCTCTTTCATTTACTTTGTAAACGAAGCATGTGATTGACTCATTCGATATTTCCGCAAACGCGCAGCACACGCAGTATACACTTACACACGTGAAACACCCATGCAAAACAGAAAAAATACACGCAGACACTCATACACACAGATATAAGCAGCGCATGGATGTATATCCACGACGTATGCATACACACAGAGCCATATGATTGCTTCGAACTTAAGCTTTCTTTTGTTTTACGTTGAATTTCTGGTCTTCTATTGCTAATGCTATTCATGCTCTTTCATTTGTCGTGGAATATGAACAAAGTAAAAGCAAACATTAAACCTATATCTCCCAGTTATTTCTGCTTGGTTTACAAAGCAGTCAAATTAGAGAGATTTGACTTGTGATTATCGAAGTGTGTTTCGAAATTTCGTACTATTTCTTCATTCACAACTATTCAGTGCAAAGTGAACTTCAAACATATGTAATATTCTATATCAAATTTCTGTCCGAGTGATGATTCATTCATCTTTGGAGAAGCCATTTATATTCAAGATAATTCTTTACAGTGCATGGGGAGAGATGAGTACATATTTGTAAAGCAATGTTGTGAAGAATTAAAAAGAACTTACAATTCAAGAGGATGGAATTATAAAGGGAATAAGCAGATCGACATCATCCGAAGTTTTAAAAAGAACAAAGAAGAAATTGATTTCTTAATAATTCATCCTTGCGTGTGTTTCTTGTGTGGTTCGAATACGTTTCTCTAGACGTTTCTCCCAATGACAGTCACGGTCGTAGGGCAAATCATCGATAATGTAATGCTCACCATTGGGTAATGGTTGTTTACAAGCAGTGCACGTGAAACAACGTGGATGCCAGTGCTTATCAAGTGCAATCAGACATGAATCGACAAGTATCTCACCGCAGCCTGGATTGAAAAGTATTTTCGTAATATAGTTTGATATTGACTTTTTACTTTGAACTTGAGAACATAATAATTTTCAATTAATCACTTTAAAATTTTTGAAAGGTCCAGCTGATGGTAATTTTCGAATAAGTAAATGGAGGAAAAAAAGCAAGAAATATCTCGTGGTTGGAAGTCGGTTATTTTAGCCTATGAGTATCATGCTTCTAAAATTAGCCTACCATGGTCATTTTCTGAACCTAGAACGTAGGCCTATTAATTTCAGATTAATTTCGAATAAAATCAAAAGAAAGGAAAGAATGGCAAATGAAAAATTTGACATTTTCATCTAAATTTCAAACGCTTCCTTTCCTAATCAATAATAATTGTCAACTTTGTTGTCATCGTATCATTTGTCAAAATCTTCTCAAAATTTTGATCCAAGTTGTCTACATAATAGAAGATACTCAATAATCACCGGATAATTAAATTCTAAGAAAATTTTCGACAGGTTTTTTTGTAGTAATTATATCAACAAGTAATTAGTATTAATTAATATTCTAACTTTTAATTTTATTTCTTTATATCTAATTTATTAAAAACTTTAATTGAACTGAAAGTTTGTCAACGAACCATGACATTTCGGATTGTATTTCTTAGAGAAACATTGTACACAATATGGCATATCATCTGCTATCTAAAATTTTGAAATTATGAAAAAAATAAAATTGCAATTTTTGATTTAAATATAAAATTGATGAACCACACAGCTTACACATATATCACAGTGATTTTTCTCTGAAATTACGAATAATTATTTCCATGTCTTGGTTAGCCATTGCTATTCTCGAACAAAAGTACTGATCTCGAATATCTCTGAAGGGTTAAAGAATGGCAACCACTGCTGATCGTGAAAGCCGGGAATGATTGCCAGTTCAAACTACAATGTCCAGAAAAAAACCACAGATTATAGAACGGTGCATTACAGGCGTGACAACGGAAGTGATCGGGGATTACTTGGTAGGTTTGCTTTATGGGTGCATTACAGGCGTGACAACGGAAATGATCGGGGTGCCACAGGCGATTCATTGCGATGACAGCTTCTTCACCTAACGAGGTGTTGCAGAGTGCACACATACGACGGTCGCCGTCTGGCTGTGGGACATATCCAACGCCATGGCTTATCGTCGAGTCACCCATCCCAGCTTCGCTTCAAATACAAATACTAAGCTAACTGAAATAACCGCTCAGAGAACAAAGCTATTTTATACATTTCAATGAAACATGCAAAAATTTCATTTATTCATATAATTCAGTTTTCAAATATTCAAATATCTATCCAAAAACAACTTTGTTCATCGATTTCATTTTAATTCAAACTATTCAAGTTATAAGAGAAATACTTTTCCCAAGCGTTTTTTTCTTTCATCATTTTGAACGATTATTTTTTCGCGTACATTTTGCGTAAACTGTTCTCATTTGGTAAGTCAAATTTATTTCGCTGTCAGTAGTACATTGTTAGTTGACAAGGTGTGACATTTCAAGTTTACTGATATAAATTATCACGTTTATTGCAATTAATACAATTAATGACGATTTTTGATAAATTGTTCTTCCACCGATTTATATTGTTAAAAGTTGATTCATTATTCCTAAAATGAAAAAAATGAAAATTTAAATAATTTTGCTGTAGTTTAATAATAACTATATGATTTTAATTAGAATTCTATTCAGAAATAGATTAATTAAACATGAAACAGCAACTTCTAACTAGCGTTGCACGAATTATCGCAATGTGTGAAGAATTGAAACTTTAAATTTGAGCAGCATTACCTTATGTTTTCGTGCATATACATCATATTCATCGATAAATTCGAGTAAACGCTGAGTCATATCGACAACGTTAAATTCGTGGAAGAGTTGTAGCAATAAGCGATGGAGTACAATGTATTGCTGTAACGTAAATAATCATTTCGTTATTGAGTAAATCTATTTTACTTTTATGGTTTAATCATTTCAGATTGTTTTTAATGAAATTCTACTTTATGGCTTAATCATTTCCAATTGTTTTTATTGAAGTTGTTGTTTTTAAAAATTTCCCGATTAATCAATGAAAATTTTTGATTTTTTCTTACAATGTATTGCTTTATTAGAAAAAGTTCTCGTGAAAATTTTCCCAAAAATTACCTTAATGAGTTCGTCACAAAAATTTCAATTGCTATTAATATGAATAAAGAAAACCTTGCTTATAAGTTGGTTGACTGATATACTTTTGATTAATTAATTATCACTTCACAAAAAGATTTAGAGAATCAGAAAATCACATTTTCCCACTTTTCTTTTCCAATCATAATCATTGAACTCTTGTACTGTTTTACCTCTTTATCATGATTTACATTTTTTGGCTATAATTCGTTATTGTAATTGAAATCCAATTTTTTAATTTCCGAGAAATAATTGAAACAAACCGAAGAAGTAGATATGGCCATGGCACGTTGTTTTCGAATTTCCTTCGTCACCTCTGTCACATCAAGACAATTTTTACCTTTCTGTAGTTTCTGTAGTATGACCTCCAAGGCTACAAATGCCCCACTTCGACCCACTCCTATTCGAATATTTATTTTTAACAATGCGAAATTGCAATTTAATTTGTATACAGTATCATCCGTCTACCGTGTTTCTAACCAAATGGATAATTTTTTAAAGTATTAGTGCTACGGTACATAAAATCGTTGCAAAGTAATCATAATGAAAGAAATTAGCAAGAATATACCATCAGAACAGTGTACAACGATCGGCTTCTTGAAATTTCGAATTGCGCAGATTAACTTGAAAATAGCAATTGACGGTTCCGGAAAGCCTCTTTCAGGCCAATTCTTCCAATGATAGTGCTTCACTAAGAGTTGTCCCTTTCCGGCCTCACTGATTGCTAATGTAGTAATCGTAATTTCCTCTTCCTCCTTCATTTTCTCCGTCTAAATTTAATATAATTCATTGAAAACTCCAAATTTTGAATTAACCCCAAAAATGCACAGATGAGTGTCAAAAGTTGTGGTTGCATTTTAAATTTGCAAAAAAATGAAACTAATGATGATTCGTGAATAATAATAAGTTTTTCGCCTGAAAATAGATAGCTATATATGGAGATAAATCGTGGTAATGATACAGTACGAGGTAACTACAGCTACTATGCGGAATAATAAACGAAGAAAATGGTATTATGGCATTGGTAGAATGTAAGGATATAAGAGCAATTAAAGAACTAATAGAAATGCGTAATCGTAAGCATTAAATAATCAAACACTTAATTGGAAAAATCTCAAGTTTGTTTAAGATAATCATTTCGATTACTAATTACGTATTGGTAATTAATATACCATAATGCATTTGACAGTGAAGGTGCCAAATTTCATTGGCTTCTCCGAACTCGACTGTGGAAAGTATGGTGGACAAATCTTTTCAGGAGCTTCAGCCAAGGGAGATAGCATCACGACGCAACTCACGTGCTCCTGGACGAGCATTCCGAAGAAGGATTGCACTGTCTTCACCATTGGCCGCTTTAATTACAACTAGTAATTAATGCAGTTCACAACTACTACGGCTACATTCACCAAATTAATTTTACAATTGAATCGTTAATTTAGTTAAGCTTAATTCCTTAATTTAAAAGCTCATTTTATTTTGAAATGTTCGAATGATTAGATGTAAAAGCGCTATAAAATTGGTTGTTAAAGTGAAATTACAAACTGTATTAGTCAATAATTCCCGATCATGCCGGTGGTCGTAAACACTTCTCGTAATGACTCAGAACGTTTGACGTAAGTAGCAGAAAAATAGATTGGAAATGTTTTGGCAAAATTGACGTACTTGCGTGCAAATGAAATGCTTGGCAAATTTCGGTGTGCTTACATAATTTGCATGGATGTAGTGGTTTGCCGCATTCTTAAGCAAAACTCGATCCGTATCTTGGCATATTATTGTCTGAAAAAAATTGGTTTGAATTTTTACGCTCGAAACTAAATTTTTTGGTCATCAAAATCGTAATCTTGGATCGCATCGCCATAAATGCTAGTTTTCTTCCGATCTATGTAAAATTTAAAAAAAAAACCAAAATATTACTTTGGTGAGATTCTGATCCATATTAGTATCAAATCCTTGTGTTGCAACTTTTTTGACAACTTTATCGAATTTCTCAAACTCCATTTCTAAGCCAGCCACACCTTTGTCTAACAATAAATCACACCACTTATTTGCCTGTGCAATAATTCAAACTGATAACAATAAGTATTTAGTGCTCAAGAAATTCTTCTTGTAGTTGCTAATCTGCTTGTTCAATAAAATATAGCTTTTTCAACTAAAATACATTTATATCTATGCAACAATTTTAATGAAACATTAAACTTTATTTCAATAAATAAAAAGATCAGTTGGTCAGACAATTATTTCATCCAAAATTTCAATGTCTTTCGAGAAAATTCTGAACTGACGAATAACCTGATCGCGTTTAGTTCCCTCCTTAAAATCATTTTTCAAGTTTTCCAGCTCATTTGCCATTGATGATTCATCCACCGTACTGATTTGAGTTCTTTAATTGATTTGACTGATCTTTTGAACAAACTTTTTGATTTTATAATTATATTTATATCTGTATGAATTTTATATTTCATAATTATATTTATGTCATCTAAAAATATTTTTTTTCAACAATTTGTTCTAAAAAATATTTCGGAACTTTTGATTATTGAACAGCTACAGTTTATTAAATAAAATTTGGGGCGAAAGATTTTTCAATTTTAATTGATACTTTTATAAAAACAAACTTGATCGATGACGACTGATCATTTGATTTTTGCCGGGCAGTTCTGGGCGATGATTTAGTTTGGTTTATTTCACTTTTCTGCTCGTCAGCTTTGCAGTTTCTATCATCATTCGCTGCATTCTCATCCTTCAAAATGATACTTTAAATTTAATTAAAATATTTAATTGCCAAAATTAAATTAATTCATTTTTTTGATGGGAACAAACCAAAACAACAACATTTACTAGTTGCATTCACTTCAACATATCATTTCAATTTTTAATTTTTTATCTGAATGTACTTAAGCAATGAATGTAAAATTACCCTTCCTCTGCGAAGTTTACAAATCCTGAAACTTTTACACTTTCAGTTCACAAAGTAAAACTTAAAAATTTTGGTTGGAAACTTTCATTTAACTTGGTTGAAATTCTCAGCTTCATTTTGCTTTGTTACGATAAAAGCAAAGCAGAACGATAAGTTACTTCACAATATGATTACGGTCCGTTACTTCTCAGTATGATTACGGTAGTCTCTTATATCTTCACTAAAATTGCAGCGGCCATGGCTATGAAGTTTCCATCTTTTAGTCATTTATCATCCATCAAGAACTTTTTTAAACAAAATACGCACTTCACAATTGCTTTCCCGAATTTGCTACTCATTCTCAAATATTCGCAATATCAGCCCGAGGAAACTGAGTAAACCGATTGGGACAAATTTTACGAAATAAACTGGGCAATATCTGTTTGAATATCGATATTTATCATTTCAATTTGCAAAAAGGTGTTCAACTGCTTCAGGTGAGTGAACCAGACAATCGATATTGCTGCTCTTCAACGTTACCTCTTCATTAAATGAAAGAAAAATTCTTTCAACAAATATAAAAAAGGGAAAGAGAACGGGTTGTTTTTTTTCGAGAATTTTAATTATTTTGCTAAATTCAGTAAGAAGAGAAATGAAATTTTTAATCTTTGGAAAATTTAATTTTTCCATACAAAGTCATGTTTGTTCACTGTTCTTTTGGCAAATATTTTCAAAAGTTATTGATTGTAATGTACATACTATAGTTTGCGGTATTTTTCAAGTTAGTTTGCGATATTTTTCAAGTAATTCAATTCAATTTCAAATAATTTTTGTAAAAAATTCAGTAAATATGTAGTAAATCAATTGTTCACTCATAAACACTTTTACCTTTGTTCTTGGATTTATGAAACAAAATATCATTGTTAATTAAATGGTAAAATACCATGGATAGTTAGCTAGTTAAATACCTTAAATAACACAAATACTCTAATTTAAAATTAACAATTAAAATGCAAATTTCTGGTCTTCGTACGCTATCGATTTCATTTTTAGTTAGTCCTGATAATATCAAAAATGCGAATTGAATTTTTTTAATATTTTTGTTTCAATTAACTGAAATTGTCCAATTCAATATTTTAACTTTCCAAAGTTGAATTAAACGCTAATTAAGGTTAATAAAACTACTGATTGTTGGTTACTAGGATTTTGATGTGAATGAATTACTTATCAAAATTATATCGAAAACTTATGTGTTTGGCAGTTTTACTAAACTTTTAAACAAATTAACTCAAAGCAGGTTTCCTTCAAAAGTAAAATATTTCATTTCTTAAATTATATAAAATTATTGTAAAAGTGAGGGACTGCATAGCTGCAGGTAAATTCAATCGTTTGAAATCTTACAGTTCTTCTTCTATGAAAGAGATCAACGAAAAGACATATTGTCTAGAAAATAAAAGCATTTCCAAATAGATGAGATCATCGATGTGCGACTTCTCACAAATGACATTCGCAAATCTTTTCATGCAAAAAGTTTCGCTCGTAAGAAGTCTAGTTATGCGGAATTCTTCAATCCACACGTTTATACCTTCAGATTCAGAATGAAAGAACACTTCCATCATCGAAAATTCAATTTCAATAAACTATGTACGAGCGCCAATGGTGTAGCGGTATCATTGCACCCTCCCAAGGTGCAGACCCGGGTTCGACTCCCGGTTGGCGCACAGTGTTCCGTTGACGGTAATTTTCGTTCATTAAAAGACAATGTTGAAGTTATTGATCTAACAGAAAACGAACCTTGGCTTTATGACTGTACGAAATAATAAAGTAGTCCAATAGGAAATTGATGGTATGCATCGAGAGCTTTATTTTAGCATATTAATATGCATGACTTAGTGGACCAATTATTTTTTTAATGATAATTGGAATCCTAAATCGGTTGAAGTATTGTCTGAGATGAAGTTTTTTTGTTTCATTTTCCCAAATGTGTACTTTTCACTTGAAATATTAGTGAAATGCATCAATTATAATTGTACCAATTACATTTACATGTAGTCGCATGCGACTTTAACGGTAAATGTTAGCCAAAAGAAATTGATAAAATTATAATATTGGGTATTCAAAAGAGAAAGAGTTACATCTCGATGTGAACGTTAATCACCTATCTGACCCGTCTTGAAACACGGACCAAGGAGTGAATATGTGATCTATATGTGTATATGTTACATATATGGCGTAACAAAACCCCGCTCATATTAGGGCTGAGGTAGAGCGTATATGCTGGGACCCGAAAGATGGCGAACTACACCTGAGCAGGATGAAGCCAGAGGAAACTCTGGTGGAGGTCCGAAGCGATTCTGGCGTGCAAATCGATCGTCTGACTTTGGTATAGGGGGCGAAAGACTAATCGAACTATCTAGTAGCTGGTTCCCTCTGAAGTTTCCCTCAGGATAGCTGGAGTACGTTACAAAAGCAGTTATATT
>JABVXS010001106.1:0-18524 GCA_013365335.1 Madathamugadia hiepei | reverse complement strand
ACTGCAATGAATTTGGCTGAAATAAAACGAATCGCTCAGGAGCGCGCTTCATATACATCCTTCATTCATCAAATCGCTAAAGTTCGGAATGGAACTGATGGCCGATAATGAATGAACAGCCTAAAAAGTCGTGATACTTTTCCGGAAATCACTAACATAAGAATTGACAACAGCATAGAATTTCACTTCGCCCATGAAATCTTCAGCTGCCTCTTCATACTCTTTCAGTGCTGAAAAAAAAAAAAGAAAGTTGAAATGGAAAATCTTTGACAGTTCTGCTTTACATGCTTTACGATTAAAAAGTATTGACTGGAAAAAGTATTTTTGATATCATTTTGATTTTATTAATTACCAACAACCTTATCGTAAGAAAGTAAATATCCATAATATTAAACGACCAAACACTGATCAGATAAAACAATAACTAACCAACACTACCCGGTTCGAAATAACCAATCACACTGACGACGTCATCTTCTAATGCCTCGAATTCTTCCTGATCATGTTCATCGTTAATTATCGTTATTGGGTCATCAGAAATCTGAAAATCATCTATAATGTTTTACAAGTTCGAAGTTCAATTGAAAAACTTCACAGCTGCAAAACGTTTAATGCAACTTCTGAAAAAGGAATGAAAAAAAAAAAACGCATTAAGAACAAAAAAAATGCGAAAAAAGAAAGAACAAAATTCGATTTGAACAAATGTGTTTTTAAACTTTCAACATGGACGAAAACCAACATCCATAAGCCAAGATACAAACGTTTCCGGGTCTCGGACGCCAAAATATTCAATTTTATATCCATCTTTATAAACATGTATTGTGTCTTCGCCTTTTTCAACATCTGAAATTGTCCTCAATTGCATTTGCGAAAAAGTTGAAGAGCTTTTTTTAATCTTCATCTTACTTTCTTGAATCCTCAATCGAGCTTCTTTCGTCGTATTTACAGTGTAGAAACTGTATCCTCGTTTGTTCATTACCTGAGCCGACAACTGCAACATCAATGATTATTCAATTTCAATTACTTATGAAAAACAATCATTTTCAGTTTTTTCTTTTCTTTTTTTTTTTTGAATATCCATTCAAGACATTGCTGATGTATGGCTCTAATTTGATGTCGTATATATGAAAAGTTCAGTTAAATTTAATTTTCACAAATAGATGAGCAGCTGAAATATTCTTTGAAAGATAATAATACAAATATACTTGCAAAAAACATTCATATTGATCCAATTCGGGATCGTCTTCTTCAACATCGTTGAAAAAAACAACTGTTCTCGATTCGCTTGCAAATATTGTTTTGTTGAAATTTTTTTCATTGAGAACCTGAAAACAAGGGAATTTAATTTCAATGTCTAAATGCTCAGTAGTAACACTAAGCTGGGAATTGTTAAGAAGCAAAGAGTTAATGCCTCAGTACCATGCTTATATATACAAATGGATAGATGCGATATATTCATGCATATGTACGTATTGCCAAATTTATTATTCCAATTCCGTGGCTTACTAACAGATCCGGAAATATTTCCCTCCAATAAGCAATGGAAATGAATGGCGCAAAGTGTTAAAAAAAAAAAGCATAGAAAGCTAAATACGCTTCAAACCTAAAAAGTTGATCTCAAATTCGAAGGTAAAGCGGTAATAGGTAATAGTAAGCGATGGCACATTCCCTACACGTATTATTACAACAGACCAACCTCAGTTCGATCAAACCCGTCGTATTCCAAATCGGGGTACCCGAGAAACATACAGTTGATATCCAATGTTTTTGCACTGCTGGCTTGCCCTGGCATTGGCATGAATGACAATATAAATAGAGCGAGCAACCACCGCATTTTTTTTTTGTCGAAGTTTAGTTTTTCTAAAATTTTTTGAAGTGCCCATTTTTTTTTTTTTTTTCACTCAGCGATCGTATGGCAGCATGCGAAGTTAGCAAAATGTGTTGTTATCAGGGAAGAGAGAAGCCGTCTTTCACTAATTTTATGAAGGAATCACGTCAGCTAATGGAAAGTATTATCGGTTATTACCGGTACTCTTGAATAATGAAAACTACGATTTATTAAAATTTAACCAATAACAAGTGAAAACTTTGTAACTTATTTCAAACCAGCAATAAATAACTAATGGTTAGAGAAGCGAAGATTAGAACTGCAAATTGAATGTGCAAGATGTGGAAGTTTAGGCTGATGACTGATCCAATAATAAATAAAAATTATTATCCACAGTTGATACCAGCTAATAGCTTAACAATAAAATAAGCTATGGAAAATGCAAATGCTCATTAGGAGCTCTTGGTCGCAAGAAATGCTTGGTCATAAATCTATCTGCACACGGTTTGTGCAAACACTGAGACGTGCCAATTTAAAAACAGGTAAATCTATGTAACTGTTGCACAGCTTGAAATAAGTGAACCAAATTAAAACATGCTACACTGAAAACTGCAAAAAAGCATTGTCCCATTATTTATATTTAAAAAAAAAAAAAAGCATTTCAGTAAGACAATGGTGTTGAAGCAGGCAGCTGGGGACAGTGATGAAAAATGTTCATCAGGTTGGTCCTTATGATGTGCGTCAAAAAGTGTACGCAGAGCTGCAAGGGAGCTGCTCTGACTGAAGTTTTGAATTGAAATGTGCTACTCCGATCAGATCCTTACATTCATCCAATACAAGCGCAGTTCTAGAACAGCAAGTAAATAAGCACCAACTGAAAGATGAAAAACAAATGCTTCCGCGGAATTTAGCTTCTTATTTCGATTGATTTATAGACTAGTGAGATTTGTTCTTACTCAAATCATTTTTCTTTTTTAGGCCTTCCCATTCATCATCCTTTTTTATTATTCAATCCATCATTCCTTTATTCTACCCGAGCACTTCGCCATGAACACAAACCTTAATAAATTAACTTGCAACAACAGCAGCAAATTCAATATACACGAATGGACTCCACCAATGAAAGAAATTTATGTGGTGCTTATTCAGAGGAAATGAAACTCTCCTATATGAGATATTTCACGAAAGTACATATGCAGATTTCTTTTACCAAAGGATTTTTTTCTGTTCTATGCAAAGTAACAGTGATTTGCACATTTTGCAATCGAAGAGAGAATATGGAAGATACAATTTGCCAACAGTACTTTTTCATTCAAATATTTCACTGAAACATTAATTTCAATTTTTTGCATTTTCACCTACGCAATGTTCTTGAAGAAGATTTTGTTTAACTTGACTGCAATAACAAAAAAAAAAAAAACACAAACACACAAAAAAACAAAAAAGAAAAAGAAGCATATGCTTTTCCGCACCTTTGAAATTTTAAATACTCAAAAAAAGAAAAGAAAATCCAGCCTTTAGCTCTTCTCAATTTTCATTACAATGTTCACTGAGAAATCGTTTACGACGGGCATCCGGAAAAGTTATGTCAATGGAAAATGACAACTTCTTCAGTGATCGTATCAACTAGCTCAATTAGTGAACATTTTGCACTTGAAGAAATGAGAAATACGCAGTTAGGCACTACTGAGATAATTTCAATAAAGCAAAAATGAAGCTTTTTTTTTTTTTTCTTCCTGAAACTTTGCATCTAAATGTTTATTGCAAAGGTGTTAAACGAAAATTTTTGCATATTCTGGCTTTTTTCCGCAAAGCTTTCTGAGATTTCCACTTTCCATATTGCCTTTTTTCATGTCTTCCATCGATCATACCCATCCCTAATATTTCAGTCCCTTATTCAATATTTCATAGTTCTCTTCTTTTACAGCTCTGTATGGTTACAATTCTCCAGTACTTTAATATTCAGTGTTGAAATCGGCGAAACTGGATACGCATCATTTGTTGTTTGGTGTGATTCCGTTGGTATAATTTACAGTGGCTGAACATGGATTCTGATTGCAGTAATGTAGATTCCAGGGATTTGATGATTCACCGGATATTTACGAGATTTGCGGCGCCGAAGATTATATTGCATTTGGAAATACCAATCTTTAAAGTTTTAAAAGCATTCGTAACGTTATTTACAAAGTATTCTAAAGGCTTTGATACATATTTGCAAAAACTTATATTTCATTTTAGGCTACTGTAGATAAGTGGATTAATTCTTGTTATCACTATTACCACCAATCGTGCTACATTTATGTTACAGGCGATTTCAATTCGACGACTCGTTTAGTTCTGAATGTTATTACTTTACATATCACTTTTCAGATGTGTAATTCCTCATTTTTCCGCGTGTGCAATTCAACAAACATTACATCAATTTGCTTGTTTAATGAACTCAGTTTATTATTCCCGGTAGAAAAAAAACTTTTCTGGAAGCTAAGTGTAGGATCTTCCAAGCTAAAAAAAAAATATTTGAAAAATTTACAACAGCGTCTACTATGAAAATTTCAACATTGCAACAGATGCGGCAATGTTTAACGTAACGAGCGAAAATTCTTTTCGTTCTTTCATAAAATATTCGATATTTTCCTTCGTTTTTCGTGATGGTTATGTAGACCATCGATGCTGACACAGAGCTGATAAAATGCTATGATACTCAAAACTATTCTGCTAATATGAAGTCTGGGGATGAGTTCTTTTGAACGAGATAATTACACAAATGAATTGCACAGTTGTAACCTGCTTTTGAAAAGTCCATTTTGCTTTGCTTTTCGAGGAACTCAGATTCTCTTTACAAAACTAGAAGAATAAAGTCTTTTTTTGAGTTTCTTTTCACAGGAAGTTCCACCAACATTATAACGTGATATTTATGATTTAGAAAATGAATTATGCGCGAAATTTCTTCGCTGCACAAATAAAGTAAATTTTCCAAGTACATTATTACAACAAAAACAAATCAATTATCATATTCTTTTAATAATTCCTTCAAAGCCAGATTTTCCTTATTTATTTCCATCCAGTCCTTAACAACAAACTCAAGCTTTTCATCAATGTTCTTTTGGTGCAGCATTGCAATCTTAAACGAAAAGTTTATAAATTAAGAAGTGATGATACTTATCGGAACAGCCAAACATTTTATCCACCTTATTGATAGAATCAACATCATTTCGAGAGGAAGTTAATAAAAGTTTTACACAAATTTCTGATTTAATTTGAGAATTTAAGAAAACCGAGTGAGATGATAAGCTTACCTGATCGTTTAGTTCTTCAATCTCTCGTTCAAGTTGTCCGGCAGAATCAATACCAGTGATAACAGAGGAACACTCACCGTGAATTTTTATCAATAACCTATATGCTTTCTGCATAGATGCATCTTCCTCAACATCCTGTAACGACAGATAAACGCTCTCAAATAACCTACCAATACATTAAATATGTTTGTACAGATGTCTTAAAAAACAAATCTGGAAATTGCTTTCACACTTGGTGAGAAAATAATGTAAAATAGATACTTTGTACAGTTTGCCTTCAACTACAGTGAAAGAACGCTCCAGTTTACCCGCATTCGATTTTATCTCCTTTTGAAGACAGGCATTTTCAACAGCAATCTACAAATTCAACGAATGTACTAAAATAAACAACAGTACATATCTAAATTCATTGAATTTTCACAGCCTTTCGAATTTTAACTTCATAACTCGCTCTCCATTATGTGAATAAACAGATTTACATCAAACGTAGCAATATTAAACATATACGTGAACATACTTTGTTAATTTCATTTTGCTGTTTCCTAATATTGCCAACAATGTCAAATATATGTTTCGTATAAATGCTTCGATTAATCCGTTTACCTTCCCGTGACTCGACCTCCTTTTTCTAAAACAATCAATAAATTTGGACATAACTGTTGTTATATAAATTGAAATAACTTAGGTAAATCAGAAACAAACCAATTTTTCCAGGATTTTTTTTTTACCAGCGATCTCGCTCTTGATCAGTTCTGTGTCTTTTTCTGAAATTTCTCGACTGCAGAACGGGAGAGTTAAACCCTGAACATCTTTAATTTAATTTTCAGAATCATGAAAGATTTTTGGATTATCTCTTTACAATCTCAAAGTTACAACGTTTAACGAACCAATGATGGTGCATTTAATCGTGCTGTCTTCACTTCAACATCTTTTTCTGCTTTGGCTTGCAGCCAAAGACTCTGAAGGTGTTGCATCCGTTCATTGCTTCCATCAATATAATTCTAAGAAATTATACGTAAGACGACAAAACAATTCTACTACACCTCTACTCATCTTTACATCAGAAATACACTTCACTAGAAACTGCGCAAATTTGTAAAATAAACCTCAAGTTTCAGAAGGGCATGTGGATCAACCAGTATTTTTTTCAGTCTTTCATCAATCTGACTCTCTTGGAACCTTTTGTTTTGCAATGTTAATAATCGTTCAGCCTCACCATTTTGCATCTATAAAAAATGATTCATTAAATTTAATATTCTGTTATAGCAATCACAAAACATACAAAAAGATTTATGAACTATCCATTAAATTACTAAAAAACGAACTTTGCTACTTTCCAATAAAAATATATATAGTTTCAAACCTTGCTCTCGAAAATCCTTTTACGTTCTACATTTGCTGTCAAAGCCACAACTTCACTCAGCAACTGGTTCAGTGATTCACTTTTTGCAACATTCACTTTTAAAACTTCATTAATTTCCTGTTCATTTTTTGTTTCGCCCTTCTCTTGCAATTTTGGAGGAAGAGCTGGTTTAGGTTTCAATCTGAAAAACACCGTTACAGTAAAATGCGGTCCTATCTCAATATAGACGATCAAATTTTTTATTTGCACAAAAATGAATTGCAGAAACTTTAGAGAATTAAAGACAGATGTTTTAACAAACCAAAGCAAACTTACTGCGGTTTCATTTCCTTGTCATTAACTGGAAGTCCAAGGTGCAGAAATTCTAATGCTTTATTTCTAACTAACACACAGTTTTGCGTTCTTCTGTTGTTCATTGCATTGTTTTCCAGCAAAGAACAAACAAACGCACTGTTGTGGTACTGCCTACCATTGCAATGTAAAGCTGCCATAAAATCGCCACAGAATCCAAAGAAGCTGACCCTTGTTAATAAAGTCTAAATCGTATTTTTTTAATCGTTAAAAAGCTATTCTAGGTAAATCACATACAGGAATTGATCACGGCTGTAAAATGTGATAACGTATGCGGTGATTCATACTTATCCATACTTTCTTTTCAGCCGAATTACATCCCAAAAGACACCTTTCGTTTTCATCAGCTTTACGGTTAACAGTCCGTACCAGGTCTATCAGTGGATCTGTAATCAATTACCAAAAATATCAAGCAAAAAAAAGTTGCAGTTGAAAACCTGATTAGAAAACTAAGGTGTAACAAATTTTTTCCGAACAAAAATATCAAAACATGAAAAAATTATTTTACATGACATGCCTTCCGAAGGAGTGACAACAGGAGAATATTGGGGTAGTTTTTCCATGAGACCAATAAGAATATTACGCAACTCTTTGCTTTGTCCATACAATAACATATGATAATCTATAGGATCACGTACACCAATACTCTGCAGCTAATAGTTCCACAAAAAAAGTTTTTACTGAATCTGGTTTTAACCAGAAACTCTTGTCCAATAAAGCTCTAATTCAAAGGGTTTAAATTCAAGTTAAAGTGCTTGAGCTACATGATCCATCATAAAAAAAAAAAACTGAAATGTGCCTTTACTGCATCGGCAACAGTTGTGGCGCATCGAAATTTCTCAGACATATTTTGCGGAAGCAATCGTGATGGAATTTCGTTCCTGAAACGAACATACTCATCCTGTCGCGACAAGCAATTCATTAATGTGTAACTGATTAACTACTGATGTTACCTGGTACTTGGTTTGCACGACCACAATAATATTACAATGGCTTGATAAAAAGTCTCGGTTCCAAATTCAGCGACACTGCTTGGAATCTCTTGCAGGCCATCGTGAAACTCCCTAAAATCATTACCTTGATGGTTAACTAAAACAACATGACTTCTGAAAGCAAAAAAAATTGCAAAAAAACGAACGGATCAAGACGACACAGTGTATCCATAATTTGATCATCAACAACATCCATCCTGGCTGCGGTCACGTTCGATAGCTAAATACTACCAAATAACCACGCACCAATAAATTCATATGCTGCAAAAATTCTCATTATCAATACAGGAATCTCTTTTCCATCTAATCTGACCATAATCAAAGCCACTAGAAACAAAGCTTTCAACCACTTCTTATTCCCAGTTCTTCTATTCCGTCAACCTCGCCGATCTTTGTCTCTCTGAAAATGGCACACTGCTTTCTCAGCTGTGTGTCAAACTCTGTTATTCGTCCACTCTCCGCAGTATACTGTCTGCTGTGGCTTTCACCAAATTTGACTAAGTCGTTGAATGTTGAATTCTTCATCTTCCCGACGTCGTTTACATCTTGTTGAATGAAAGAACGGTAATGATTTATGGGCCGCATAAAACCTGAAACCAACCATCTAACAGTTGCTGAGGTTCAATTGCTTAGCGGTGATCGTCCAACACCGCATGTTCGTCAGGCTTACTGGAACTTTAAGAAATGTTTGTGCAGTGTCTGTGCATTGAGCCATCAGATGTGATATTTCGTTAGAAACAATGTCAAAGAAATGCTCTATCCATACACTTTAATGATGCTTTAAAGTGTAATAGCGCATACCTGGTTGGTTCTGAAAGTATTAAAGTGGCTGTGGGCTTGTCACATTGCTCAAAAAACTATTTCCATCTCGCTGTAGAAGTGATTACTTATCACTTTTTAAGACTTATTTTCATTGATAGACGTTTAAGAGCAGCAGCAGCAGCAGCAGCAGCAGCCATTAAAAGTTTGTACGTAACAATGCTTTTACTAAGAGAAAGTATTTCCATATTGTCAGGAACTGTTAAAACGGGTTCCATACTTGGGTGTCGTATGTCTGAGTAATCCGTTGGTTGCATGTTCCAGTTGTACTGAACCAGGCAGTTTCATACGTTGTCATCGGAAATTGTTGTCATTTTAAATTTCCTTCCCTAGTTTTTTTATTTTTATTCTTTTTAACTTTTGAGAGCATCGATTCCTAAGTAAATTTCGTTGTATTATGTAGTAAGTTTTTTTTTTTTTTGTGGAGGAAAATGATAAATATTTGTACTTACATGCTTTCATATATTTAAATAAACAATTTTTTTTTTTTTTTAAATGTTCCATCCACTACTGCAGAGATCTGGATTTTCAGTTCTCCGTCATGTATGCAGAAAAGTGAAATTGAGATGCAGATGTGGATTTGATGTGACCAAGCTGATTATTTATCTCCTTCAAGGCTGCTCACTGAAGGCTGTTTGAGATTTTATTGCCTGTTATTTGCAAACATAACCTCCACTGACTTGTTTTCGCTTTTCTATTCCTCAAACTGAGGCATACAGCTATAAGTATTATTCCAGTTTAGAAATATGTTGGCGTATCTGTTGTACGTACAATGCCCGTACGTGAAGAAGCTGAGTGTTTGGTGCGTCACATGGTGAAAAGCGTATATGATGCCTCCTTGGCCATACATAGAAATTTGGATATAAATACATAAATACTCTATTTCTGCTCCGAAACCCATTATTGGAAAACCATCCAATTTGGACAGGCAGTTTTGCGGCACCCCCAAAAGATTCATTGTTGAGAGGAACGCACTCCTCTTTTCCTTTGCTACACATTCCTTGTGATCTGTTTACCATCTGTTGGCAGGCTAGTCGCACTTTCTGTAACCCTTCACGCAACTGACCATCATCTTCTTTCAACAGGTTCACAAACTTTTTAACCGAATTTTAATCGTTGTTTCTGTTGTTGCTTGTGTACACGGCACACCTATTAGTCGTGTCGATTATATCCACATTTATACTTCAATGCGATTGATGGGACATTGATGAATAATTGTGGTTTATGAAGCTAGTATTTCTCAACATGATTTCCATATTCTTTCACTTAATTTTTTTTTCCATCTTTCATCCATAACACTATCTTTCTAGCCATTCAGGGTCGCATGTAAATCAGCAAAGCCAGCTTGCTTGCTCAAAGAATTTATGCTGAATCAAAGGACTTAGCATCATTCATTGTTTTCTCTGGTTTGTCATCTGATACGACTTCATTTCCTCCTTTTCCCTTCATTTTTTTGATGATCAAGTTCTAGGAATCGTTTAGATTGCACGTTCTAATCTTTAAAATTACTTTTGGAATTCTTATTCAAAATTATTTAAATTCCAACGCACAGGTGGCACTACATTTACCATCAATCGGTCGTTTGCTAATCTGAGCCTTGTCTGTGAATTTTGAAGATCTATCATTTTCTTTTATATCTGCTATTTTTATTTAGAAATCTATTCAAGCATCTGATGTCTGCTTCCACTTTTTTTTTCCAAATCATTGTTCGTTGCTTAAAAGGATGTGAGCAGGTGAAATGAAGAGTGTGAACTGAATTTTCAAATAGATAGGATAATGGTAAAAACTAATGCATTACTCTTTCTTTCTCTGAGGCATTCTTTATTCCTCAGACCTGGAATAGCTAATCATTTGCGTCAACTCTTCAATTCATCAATAGTGCCGCTGTTCATTTTGCGCTTCTTTTGCTGTCGTACATCAAAGTTATATATGCCATTAGGAATAAAAAACGGTTGCAATCCAGTGAAATTTGAGGAAGCGTGAGAGATGTTACAAAATCCATGCAAGTATTTGCAACAATATGGTTGCGTTGTTTAGTGCTTTTCATTAATTTAGAGCTGTTTCTAATATCTTTCATCCCTTTTTGGAATTACTTTTTGTTTCCAAGAGTCCGACAGAAAACAAATTGTGGAACCGCAAAAATGTTCGCAGTATTTCTGTAAACGGAACATTGACACTCACTTTTTTCTTTCTGATTTAGGGCTTAATTCTTCTGGATAGATTACTTGGCTTTACTCTGGACCGTGCATTAAGAAGTTAATATGTGCAATACAATCATGATATGGCCAGCCTACCTGAAGGAAATAATATCCCCAGCCAGGTGATGTTTACTGATATTGAAGTTCTGATTGTGTCATGTGTTGCTGTGTTCGTCATAAAATTAATCTTGATTTGCAGGATTGCTATTTCTTGGAATTTTCAAGTTTAAGCTCAGGATTGTGTATTTTCCTTACTTATTTTGGAAATTTTAAAGCGGAGAGAATTCTATAATATTAAAACTTGAATAGAAAATTGGTTCTCAACTTTGTGACTGCCTTCACACCATTGTACATGAAGTAATTCAATTGCAGTTGCTGTTGTTTTAAATGTTCACTACTGGAAAAGTAGAGCTTTTTGTTTCCTAAACCTTTGTTCCAGACACTTGATATAACGGTGACAATTCAAAATTTTTTTAACACTAGAAATATGAGGTCACTGATATTTTGTATGGATTGTTTTGGGAGGAAAATGTGATGGAAATGGGGGGGCGGTAGTCATATATTTATGATGCCAATAATTGTGATAATCGGATTGGTGTGATGCGTCGGCTGGAAGATGAAGGTATTTTAGTACCGGAAGAGAGGAATGATGAAACAGACGGGAGTGGGCGAGAGACGTTCCAGGAACAGCCACTGATGATGCCACCACCGTTTTTGTGAAGATGAAGAACTCAAGCAGAAAGGAAAATTGTTCCATTGCGCTGCAAATTGCTCTTTTTCCCTTCGCTTATTTAGTCCATGCATTTCTCTGTTCATATTTTTTATTTTTTCCCCAAAAATTTGCTTTTGGAAACGATGCACTAGATAACGTGTGATAACAAGCCTCCTCTCGTTATCACCCTCATATCTCCTTGTATGTTTCTCTCTTGCTGCTTTTTTTTTAATTTCTATTTTGTATACACTGTTTGTTTGTATCGTTTCCTGATTCGGTTAAGATAGATTTTGATGTTTATGTTTGAAGTTCTTTAATCGTATTATGTTCATAGTCCGGAAAGGGATGCGAAACATTTACCGAGTCGTTCTGTCCGTTCATCTCATCTCACTTCAACTGTCATTGAAACTTTCATCGTTTCCATTCTTACTCGTATCGTTCTCTATTACACGCTTTATCTTTTTTGGAAATTGATGTATCTCTTACAGGCTCCAACAGACATCATAGCGCAGTTCTGTGTTGAGCAGATCACCATGATTCAATTTACTTCACAATTCTACTAAACATGGATTTTGTCTTTATGTCTTAGTCTTCTAAGAATGGGACTCAAGTTTCACTTCCTTCTCAAATTTTTAATGGATGAATTTAGTGAAATGTTCTGTTTCCCTGTTCGCACAAATGGAGGAAGGGAAGGAAGACTGAGGAGAACGTCAAGCTCTTAATTGAAATGTTACCGGATTGGTAAGCTCCGAGCCCAATACAGACAGTGATGGTGACGAGGATAATGTCGTCATTGTTTCTCTATCAATAATTGCCACTGTTCCGATGTCGAAATCGAATTGACATATGCAATGGGCACAGTGGTTAGGAAGTTTCCAAGAAGGTGCTGCTGAGAAGTAGGACATGGGCTTGCACCGGTTAATTACAGCTACATTCATTTATGAGGGACTTTGTCAGGAACTTGTAGCAATGAACACTGCAGTATAAAAGCATTTATAGGGTACAACTAGGCTTCAAATTGATATTTACCCAACTATATACGATCTCTTTATGCTGCTTGTCGTGTCTTTCTACTTTCCTTATTCTTTTTACACTTTCATTTCACATTTCACATGCAGTCAGTCCAACACAATGTGGAATATGTTCATTTGGTACCTCCCATTGTATAATATTCCGTTTCGATACATGTGATCCGATGTTTGTATGTTATATCATGATCAAAAAATACTCTTTGATTGTAAAGTATTCAGAAACTTGCAAAGATTCCACCGTTCCTGCTTCACATCTGTCCTGATTTTTACTTGAGAAGGGAAAAAAGGAACTGCATTAATTTGAACTGAGCTCCATGTAAGCTTGCAGTGTCTTCAACATACACCTTAATCTTTTATGCTAATATTGTTTGCATCACATGTTTTGTCTCGGCTATATATATATTGACGTTTGTCGCGAACCTCCCTTTTTACTCAGGAAGTAGACTTCCCTCGAAGTAAAAGCGCAGTTTTTAGTCGATCCAGTGTTCATGTTCATAGGACACAATTAACGTGATCTTGCGTTGATTTTCTTCTTTCCATATTTTGTCAATTCTCATCCATCTCTTTATTTACACGGTTCCTATTTGTTTTACATACAACGTTCGCTATATATCCTGACCGAAAGAGTTTCTGTTGCAGACACCTGTCTAGACGAGCAGCAATTTTCCGGTCTAATCTGTTTGGTTTCTTCTGTTGTATTCTTGTAAAATCCAATGATTAGTATCATTCCTCAAGAATGTCAGTTTTGTGTGGAATGATTACCAGCTTGTTGATCGTAACAAATCCTGCAAATGTAAGGTGCGATGCAGTGATATTGCTGTTATTGCTGCCCTCAGGCCCCTTTCATGACATACTGCACATTGAGCAAAAATTACGTGATTACTGCGACTTTGGAGAGGATAAAGGTTTGCATTATGAATTGCTTCTATTGACGAAAGTCAAAGGTCACACTTCTAGCTAAAAATTGGGATTTCTCTATCAGTTACTTTGACAGTCACATTGTTGAGGTCTTAAGGCTGTGGGAATATTGTCTTTACTGGGGTAGTTACTACAGCAAAATAAACATCCCAGTCATGATCGCAAGACGTGATGAAATGTGCGACCTGCTAGTTCATCCCAGTCATTCATGGTCCCTTCAGAGGTAATGATGTTCTGCGGGGTAACCATAAATCATTAAAATCTGAAACGGCTTATTTGAATTGTAGCTATGAATGATTTGCAAATCGCAACTACACGACTAATCTCTGTTAAAAGTAAACATAAAATGTACTTGGAACACGACTACTAACACTGGCATTACAGTGCTGTGGATTTTATCGTATTTCAAATTATCCATCCTGTTTGCCGTGTTGTAATTGTCTCGATGTCTTCCTGTCTCCCTTCTCAGGGGGCCAAATTTTTCCTTGTACAGCAGCTTTGCAGAAAATCCCGGTGGGATCTGTTGGTTTACAGTGGACAGCTTAAAGGTGCTGCAAACACAAGTAAATTATTCATGAGAAGCATGATAATTTTCTTATGGCATTGAAAGGGGGAAATAAGCGTAGAGACAAATAATTATGAATAAAGAATCGGATAAACGGAGTAGGAGGATAAACATCTTGTACACAGTTCCACCGATCTCTGGAATAGATACGAGACAGTAACGTAAGCAAAAGGAAAAACCGTCCTTTTTCCAAAGCACTCAGGGTTTTTTTTTTTGGAGGAAGAAACAGCACCTTCCTACTTGGTGCTAACTTTTTTCTCTGTTCGTTAGCAATACATTTATTTTACATCACTCGTTACCAGTGTTACAAATCTTATAAACTGTGTAGGTGTTATTACAATCAACCGTGGTCGTTGGTCTTGTCCTGTATTGTGTGGCATTGTTAATGGATGAGAATCATTCAGATTTTTCAAAATTTTCATTGGAAGTTTTTAAACTCCTTTTTTTCTCATTGAGCCAGAAAATCTGTTCTTATGGAATTAATTTTTGTTCATGTCTCGCGAACAGTACCCCCTATAACGTGCTATACCATTTTAAGGTTGACAGACCTGAGAACCGGTGTATGCCTTCAAGCGTTCTTACCTTACCTTCAGGTGTGATATCCATAACTGAACGTTTGTAAATTGCAGCAGAATCATTCGTACTCAGTAAGATAGCAGTTCAGAGCTAGTCTCGCCGTGGCAGTTGCATCACCGTTGCTGCAGCCGGCCCAGCTAAAGTCTGTGGCCGGTGGAGTTGTATATTCACATATGGTCACTTCATCTTCAGCGATGCCTTCACCAGCCTTGTGTCCTCGTCCTCAGAATGCTTTAACACCAGGTTTCTGTTTCCACCATACTTCTTTTGCTCATTCTGGGCAACTATCATTGTTGTAAAAATACTTGTATGTTTAGACTTGTTCGTTTCCTAGACAAACACTTATGGCTTAAAATTGATGCATACTTAATTTGCTTTTGACATTCTTGGAACTTGTAGGATTTTAGTTGTTTGAGTGGTGAACTTGTGAATTTCAAAAAAGTTTTTAAATTTCTGAAGTATAAAAATTGTGTCTCTTAATAAGCTCATCTTAAGCAGTGCTTGGCATCATTAAAAGCGAACGAAGCTACAATCGAGCTAACTAGAGTCAAACAGCTCAAAAGTATGGCTGATGAACAGATTAAGTGAGTTAGAGATATTGAATAACCTGATGATAGTAGTAATAGAGGTTAATACTTGTTCATTCTGGCATATATTTGTGTTACTAATATATTTTTGTATGTTTTTATTTATTTTTTAATTCATATATTTGTGCTACTTGTTCTAGGTGTTGAATAATCAAGCGGTTCTGATAGAATGCAATCAATTTTCAAAGGCAATAATGTAAAAATTTTTAAAAGAATGGAATTTCCTGTACTGGACTGAATTCGTGTTTGAGATTTACTAACCTTTTAATGTGGACAAAGTGTGGTTCTATCACACATATTATTTCATGTTTTATAGTTCGGAGTTTCTATCTTTATCGAAAATTAATTTAAATATGTAGGCTCTGTAAAGTTGTTTCATAGTCTCTTAATAATTTGCTCCGACACTGAGAAGTTAATTCTTTTTCTGTTAATGCACAGCTTAATTTGAAGAAAATTTTATCTGTATGTAATGAAAATAATCTGAATTTTCATCTTGCAGATCATTATTCAATGGCACCACTTGGACCAATTGGTGGACCTTTATCTTGTCATACGGGAGTCGCTTCAAGTGGGCTACCATTCCGGGGACAGTTTATGAGTCATGCTGCACAAATGGGTTTATCATCACACATGTCAGATGGGTAAGCTTTCTTACCAGTTAGGCTTCAATGAAATGATATTTTGCGATACTCTGCATTTTTACGTCGTCGGAAGCACTTTGTGCAGTCACTATGACTGGTTACTCAAAGGAAAAGGAATGGTACCAAGGATATATGTACAGAGATACGAAATTAGCGACTCGAACATTCTATGCTTTGAATCTCTGCTGAGTTCACTACATTCGATGTACTACTGCCTCTGTAAATTCCATGTGCGATTAACAATAATCAGCAATCTTCGAATGACTGATCATCTTATTTTACAATCACTATTCCAGTTATTTTTTTAATAAAAGAATACTTTGAGGTATATTTGAAAATGGTGACTACCAAAAAAAAACCAAAACTGTTTGGGGAAGGAAAAGCGAGGAAGGGACAAATCAAACTTTGATGCTCAGCTTTGAAAGGGGTTTCCGATATTCATCTGTGGTTTTTTCCAAAGAGTAACAGAAGTTTTATAGAATGTTAAAAATAGTAAGAATGCTTGCATTCAAGATAGTCAACCACTGATAACAAAATATTAAAAAAATATAAACGCGAATTATATATTTACAGTAGAAGTATCTCCCCATCACCTTTAAATCACAACATAGTAGGGGATATCATGAAAGTGTCCTAAAAATATATTTTTTTTCGATAACTTAGAATATAACTGCAACACGAACAAATTTTGGGTAAGAGGTCTTATTATGTATAAGAAGTCATAACAGTAGGGATTAATGATACCCTCTTAGCTCGATTTGCGGATGTACAGAGCTAACTGGCTTCCTCCGACAATCCTCTCAAATTTTATACCGTAATGTTCCAAGGTTGTTAATTGTCTCTCCGGATGGTTGTATATATTTTGAGTTTTCATCAAATGTTATGATGGAGTTGTTGTTACAGTCAGTGAACTTCAACACTGCCCATATCATCTCCCGGACTTCTCCCTTGTTCAGACTAATCATCTTGACCTCGTGAAACCTGCAGCTTGGAATCTTATTTGCCAACTTCGACTCTTGCTTGCAACTTATCACATAGCATCAACCCACCGCTAAACAAAATTGAACGCTTGGAGTAGCGAGTTATAACCGTCCAGAATGACGATGGAGTAAGGAATGAAACATCCGTCATACTGACGACCGATGTCGACACTTTTCTATTGCGAAGAAACTATTCTTTTCCAGCTTTTAGTGTTCATGTCTACGCCTCTCTGCAGAAGAGCTAAATCCACAACTTGAAAATTTGACGGGTTCAAGGTTTTTTATAGACTGCTTTTGTTATACGGTTGCCCTTGATCGGCATTCGATCCGATGGAATTAGGAATATGAAGTAGGTAAATGTGAAAAGAGGAGGGGTGGTTTTGCGAGAGTGCAGAGGTCAAAAGGTCAAGGTGAGCGGTTAATGTACTGGTCCCATCATTACGATTTCATACCCGTGTATTCCAAAATAGCTCGCATCTCCTGGTTGAATGCAGAACATTGGCGCAGTAGTGCACAGTGTCAAGTGCATGTTTAACCTCAAGCAGTTGTCATACGAGCTAACTGTAAGGAACTTTTCGGTAGCTTGCCATGGTCTGGTAGGTCGTTAGGCCGTTTATTTTCTCTCCTCTGAAGATCGTTTCAAAAGCTTGCAGCAGTCTACTACCTTGCTCGTACTGGCATCCCACGCGTGTCTTTCACCACAAAATTTTGTATCTGTATGCTTGTGTGTGTATGTGTATGTATCTGTTTCTGCGCATGAGCGTGTATGTGTGTGAGCAATGTCTTGTTGTCTTGCTAGTCCCATGCACCAAGAGCGGCAGAGTGGTACGCGTTGAAAGTTGCTCCCATTGCGCTGGTCATTGTCCAATGTACGATACCTCTTTATCTGTCTCTCACACAATTCTCTCCTATTCTCTTCGCTTTATAGACGCCTCTTTTTGCTCATAGCTCGATAGCCTCTGTAGAGTTTACCTGCACATTACACAACAGTGGCGAAGCTAGACGCACATCTATTCGTATGATACGACAATTCAAACGCCGACCCTTCCAGGCAGCATTCCAAATGTCGCCCGAAAACGTAAAGCATTGCAGCAAATGATCCACCCACTCACTTGCCGGCCCCTTCACTTACTCATCTCATTTCCACACTTTTCAAGCTTACCAGTACTTCACCTATTTTTCTGCAGTTTCATTATAGGTAGTGATTGTCTACCGTTTCAAGTCTTGATCTGTTTCTGTTATATATGCTTTTGCAGCGATATCTTTCTAAATGTCGTGAACGGAATGTCTTTACTTCCGCTTTCAACTTTCAACTTCAGCAGCAACATAAAATTACGATTGGATGTGAAACTTGATGTCGTCTTGGTTGTCATGAAAAAATTGAAAGTAAACGTTTTAGAGGCGGCAAGTGTATTACCGGAAACATCAAATCTGTTATGCATGTTCTACTTCTGTCCCCAAATTCTCGTCTGACCGTATCCCAGGTGGATGTCGGACTGAAATCGGGTTGAAATTTTTCTCTCAGTGGTCAAAATTTTGTCATATATGTCTTATAATTCTGATTTCTTGAATAATTTCGCTTACAAACACTACTATCTGTCTCATTAATTTAAAACCGTATTTGGGGGGGGGGGGGGGAACCCAAGTTAATTTGAAAAAAACCGGCC
>JABVXS010001105.1:0-18566 GCA_013365335.1 Madathamugadia hiepei | reverse complement strand
CGTGATTTTGAAGAAAATCATATTTTATTTCTCACTAAAGAGGATTCGGTGAATGCACATATGAAACTGGTGGAGTTCGGTACCTCCAACAGGGTTGGCAACCGCTACCTCAATGGCAGTGGGTCATAGGGCAATAGTAATAATGAGAAAGAATAGGAGCTTGTTAACAGTACTTCGTAATGCTTATGTTTTTGACTGAAATTTTCTGTTATAAGGTGAAGGAAGCAATGAAATTGAAAGGAAGCCGTCAATCAAGTGAGACAAATAGCGACAAAACACAGAACGTGATGTACTAACGTGCTTAATGAGGCCTGAGAGGATCAGTTCCAATTTGCAAGGATGAATTGCCCCATCAAAGATGATCGAACAAGTTAAGGGGACAGCTGAAGATCTCTTCAAAGCCGTGTTTAAGCAGTTACACATAGAACGGAAGCACTTCTTGGCTTTTTTTTAGTTTTTATCACTACTAACTTTAGCCATTCTATCATCCTTTCTCTGCACAGCGATTACCGTTATTATTGTTGTATTTTATTACTACTCAAACGCTATCACCACTACCGCTGAATAAATAGAAGTGAACTTAATAATACCTTAAAAAAAACGTTTCGTATAAAAAAAAAATTCGAAAACCTATTAGCGGGAAAAATGGAACTTTATGAGAAATCTTTCGATGATTTTCGATGCGAAATTCTTGTTCCCTAGCAACATAACAATCCACCTTCAAAAATCATATTTTCAGCTTTTTTTCAACAACTAAAGCAAATTGTTGATTGGAATATCGAAACATTCATTCCAAGACGGATTATGAGACATCAATGTTGAGAGTATGGGATCTGCTAAATATGCAACCCAATTCGCCATTGAATATCATTATAATTTCACATGAAATTTTCATGAGTAATTTTTTAAAACTGGTTAATATTCATGTAGGATGTATTCCCATTACTTCTTCCGGACAAATTCGTAATATTTGGCACTTTAAATCGTTTCCTTCACTAGCTCGAAGCTCGTAATAAAGATCAAGTACTATTGATGGCTGAGCGTTGAGTATGTCGGAATTCCCCAACGGAATTGCAAAATAATGGAAAGGAAGTTTACTTCTTTAAATCTGCATCTCACTCTTTGTAATATGCATGTACATACATACATATATAAGCTTATATAAAGCTTGAAAGAAAGACTTTTGATAAATACTTCATTAATTATATGTCCATTTCCTGAACACATACTAAGAATCTTGAAAGCAGGAGAGGGAAGAGAAGGTTGCAGCGTACTTAACAAGAATAAATGTAACATTCCGGTGTCCCAGAGAAAGTTTTCGAACGGAAGAGGTTTTGCATTGCCTGAATCACTCCTTAGTTTTGCTTGACGACTCAGTTCAAAAAGTCAAACTGTCGTGGGTCAGCCATTGCAAACAAACAATCACACTGGAACATGTGTACCCACTTGCTATTGGTAAGCGTTGATTTTAAATCCAAATAGATTGTTGACAAATTTTCACCTGAACGCATGCAAGCTTTCGATTTAAATCAGGCTTTATGGGGGCGATATCTGGCGATAATAAGCTCCATCGGATGCCATGATCGGTTCGTTTTGATTATCCGTGGGAGAGTTGTAATCACAACAACGTCGTCCAAAGAAAGGCAAAAAATGCAACGTGAAAAAAGATCAGCAGAATGACTTGGCCGCATCCACAACGACAGCAGCAATGATGACCGTTCCAGTAGTATCACTGGCCACTTCACGGGTTATATTTGAATGGAAAAAAGGATTGGGGAAGAGGAAAGAGGAAAGATAACACGATAACAGATGAAAGAGAAATGCCTTAAGAAAGCTTTCCCATGAAGTAGGCGAATGCACAGCTACTAAAGGAGGAGCAAATCATAAAGGCATTGAGGAAATGGCCAGATGAGCTTTCCACTCGCTTCGATGTAGATGATCTGTTAGGGTGTGGCTGAGGGCGGAATGCGTGTCAAAGATTTTTCTAACCTGAATTTACGAAGCCGATTATGTATAAGCACTTCAACAATGTTTCATATCTCTCTAATTATAAGGAGATGTCGAAGTAACACCTGGCGATATTCATCTCTGAGCTTTGCTGATCACCTCAGTGATCCGATACTAAAAGCGAGCCAAATTCAAGTGCATAAACGGAGAAAACGCTTTCGATTAGACACTTAAGCCTCACTTATGAAATTTCTTTTCAAACTATTTCTGAAAGATGTTCGCACGTGCAAAAATTCCACTAACCCTTATTATGATAGATGTAGGCGACATTATCATGTGTAATAAAAATTCAACATTGTACGAGCATCAAATAAATCGGTAACAGCAGCATAAATGTTTAATTTCAACTGTCCACTCTTACTGTTCCAATTGGTTTATAGCAAAAAGCTCCTAAGCTTGCATCACTGTCAACCGTAACTATCATTTGAAAGAAAAAAAAATTTTTTTAAATCAGCTACAGTCGTTTCTCGGCCAATGTTTGAGAATAGAGCAGAAAATTAACCACGTGATATAAAATAAATAGCTGCAGTTGGGAAAAGAAGCAAAAGGATGTTGAGGAAACAGGAGTTGACAGTTTGACAAGGTCAGTCGCCCATTTTCTCCCTCAGCTATCACCAATCACTCTTCCTGATTTTCTTATTGCCCTTTCCAATCTCTAATTCTCTTCAGCTTCTCCTACCATAATGCTGGCGAAGTCTCATTAGGGAATGCACATGAATTCTGCTAAGTGAGGATACAATAGGTAAGGGAGTTAAAGAAAAGAAGGAGCGATTGTTTTTATGTGAGAAATTGTGCAAGGGAGAGAGAGAGAAGATAACGTAATGATTTCTGGAACATGAAAGTTCGTGCAACATTTTTCGCGCTGCTCGTTGCATGAATGAATATGAATGTAAATGTCGTTAGTCGAAGGTCTGGTTAGTGCATTACTGTGTATCATAGCTTTCCGATTATCTGTTGAGAGAGCTTTCTCTTGTCCCATCTCACTGGTTTCGAATGTTCCCTGAAATTCGCGGAGGTTTTGTTTCGACTTCTTTGCGTAATTCTCTGTTTCACTTTGATTTCCATTGTCTATCATTTTGAACCGTGAACCCGACGCGATAAAACGGGCGACTAACAAGTGCACACAAAAAAAAGCAGTTAAAGATGCTGATACGCTTTATCGCTCCCTTTTCACTCGGGTAAGTCATTCTTCAAACCTTTTTCACTTTAAACTGTTTAAAAAGTTGAAGACGACTTTGAAAGGAAGCGAATTTCACCAAGTTAAGCGACATTTGGAGGCAGATACGGGCATTTTTTTTTGTTGCTTGTCAATTTTTCTGTTAATTTTATTCATATTTAGCTGACCTACTTTAAACTGTTTGCAAAAAGAAAGTGAAACTGAGCCCGAATAAGCATGCAAATTAAGCACATGCTTTGACGTGAAATTTTTTCCTTAGAACTCTGTTTGCTGCACTCAAGGGTCGTCGAGATGGAAAAATCCACGATTCTGTTCAAGCCATCACAATGCTCAACCAGAATCGAAACTCTAAGGCGGCTATGGAATATCTTGAAAAAACAAGTTATATTTTCTAACTGTCATAACAGACAGACTTGAAATATAAGTGAAGAATCACACATTTCAGAAGCGGACGTCGAGTTATGGATCCTGAACACGCAAGCACGATTTCGCCTTGCGTTGCATGGTAGCCCCTTATGTAAGCAGACTGCTACGACATCAACCGAAAAACTCACCCATTCAGTTGGGATGTTGGAAGATGCTATAAAGCGGGTTAGAAGTCCTTACTACTCCACTTTATAGTACAAAGTATTCAGCTTCTTCAAAGTAGGAGTGGAATTAATGCATGTGATGTATACTTCAACAAAAAAAAAACTGCGTGAAGTTTACAGCTTGTAATTGATAATGAGTGGAAAGAAACTGTCAAATGGTTAATTCCACACATGTTTGATGAAGATGACCCCTCATCTTATAAATATATTCTAAAAAGACGTCGATCTCAAGACCTACGATTGAATCGCTTTCTTTCTCAGCTTGTCGTCAAAACTGAGGTATTTCCTACTTTTTAGTGATAAGTGTTCTTTTATTATATTATTTCCCTTTTAGAGTTATTTTATTCCATGCAGTGCTTGTTTCGAAAAACATTCGAAAATTTCGATTTTTTTTTTCTATTCAATAGTTACTTAAGTAAATGTTGCAATAATAGGTTTCTTGTGGAACGAATTTTTCATACCTACGACAAATATTACTTTAAAATTTAAATTACTTTCGAATCTTTTGTTCCATATATTTCGAAAATTTCATTTCATGCTGGATTTGGAAAGGAACTTATCAATCAGAATATTCTTACACTACTGTTAGAACTATGTAATCATTATCGAGAAATAAATCGGGGCATCTATTTGAATACATTGAAAATACTGGCTAACATTGTTGTGCAGGATGAATACTGTGCTACTGCAGTTGCAGATTCAGGTCGTTTTGATCACTATTTTATTGAGTATAGTCACCTTTCAGGTTTAGGAAATCGAATTTTCAGATTGGCTTCCAAAGCTAGCAACTATGGTTACTTCACAGATTTTTGAAGAAGTGTTAATGGCTGAGAAGGTTTTATTATATTATTTCCTATTAGAGTTAATTTTCTCCACTTGTTTTCCACCAATTTTTTAATTTATATTCTGGTACCTTGCACAAAATTTTGCTGGGCATTGCTATATCAGTGCTTGAATACAACAAAAATCACTTTCTTGTCGTTAAAGTTCACCTTTTGGTAACATTGATGAGAGTACTTTGGACATTCTAGATTGTATTCCTACGTATTTAAATATTTAATGCATCGTATTCGCTGTTTTAATCAAGCAGATCACATTTTATCGAATAATACCGCTGTTGGAATTTTTAGCAGGATTTGTTATCGTGTGATTTTAGCTAGGTTTCTACCGAAATATGACTTACAGATCTGCAATAATGGTCTGAGTGTTTTCGATAGCAGTAGAAAACCACTGAAGACCAACATTTATGAGCTTGTTCGACCAGATGAAGACCAACCACCGGTAATCGATCTGGTTCTGATCCACGGCATTCGTGGTGGCGTTTTCTGGACGTGGCGAGAAAAAGATGATCCATCAAAGACACCACGCACTCGATGCTGGCCAAGGGTAATATTTTTGAGAATTTCATACTACTAAATTTAGCGGAAGAATAATACAAATCCTCCTTATTGCAGGCATGGCTTCCGCATGATGTTCCTGTTCCAATGCGAATACTTGCAATTGATTACTTGTCCTCGCTTGTACATTTTGCAGGAATTGTTGAAACAGTGAGCACAAGAGCCCAAAAATTTGCTTTGGAACTCAAAGTTGCTGGTATTGGTGATCGACCCATCCTTTTCATTTGTCATAGCATGGGTAAGAATTTAAAATTGTTCTTGGCAATTTCAACATGATTGTTATTTGACTTAGATTAATTATATATACCTGTTTTAGGGGGATTATTAGTGAAACGAATTTTGTTGGATGATCCGCAAATACGTCGTAGCACGGTAGGTATACTGTTCATGGCTACGCCACATCGAGGAAGTCCTTATGCAATGTATGCACCGTTTGGTTTGCTACCATCTGATGATGTTAAACTTCTACATCAGCAGAGTGTCATAAACAGACAGGTAAGGGACTGTTCCTATTGCACCTAGTCCATAACCATTGAAGTGCTAAGGATTTAATAAGGTTAACCTCCGGATTTCTGGACTACTAATTGTCTCATTTTAGCTCCATCAGGATTTTCTTAAAATTATTGATACAGTTCCTGTCATAAGTTCGGTAGCAGAAACAGAGAAAGCACCACTTATCATGCATCAGAAAGGCATATTAGTGCCACCGGAAAGTGCCTATTTGGAACGCGGAGCTTTTTATCATATAAATGATGTAGGTTTTTTTTTTAGTTTTCAAAATTCTTTGATCAAGGAACTCTTGATATGAGTCAGTAATGCCGCAGAACCCCCTCCTATTTTTCTAAAATTCCGAAATTTTTTTCTGCATCACAGTGATCTCATTGTATGTTTCAGATACACCACAACATTTGCAAGCCTTCTAACCGGAATGACCGTATCTATCATATAATTTTATTGTTTATAAATGATGCTATCCGTCATATTTCGAAAAATATGAGCTAGATAACCCAGATGAGAAATCTTGAACCGTTTAGAATGTCACATCTTCAAATGGCGTAGTTTCTTTAAACGGCATGTTGACGAGCTTGCATTAAAATATTAGGACTTCCTTTTACGACGAGCTTTGTATTTCCTATTGGGATCATTTATTGCTCCCATTGTTTTCATTAACCTTAGCTATAAAAGGCAGTAGGATTTTCTGACCGTCTGGTAATTCCTACTCCCTCGCCTAAAAATTTTGGAAGCGAAGAATAATTATGATAAAATGCATTGGACTCATATGATGACTACTGAGATTACAGAAAAGCTGCATTTATGTCTTTGCGTGATTGAAATGAAAAAGTGATACCTATCGCAACAGTAAATACAATGAATCTGCATAAAATAGTTAATACATACGAATCTGAAGACAGTGAAAGCACAGCACGGAAATTTTAATTTTTGGGCTAGTCTGGAAAATAACGCTAGTGTTAGCATAAGGACTCTTTGCCATATGCACAATGCTCTGCAGATTACATTACGATCATAATAAAATACATTATAAAACTTCATTACGTCATAAAATTCAGCGTCATGGAAACCAACAAAATTAAATTCTTATAGACTTTTACACATATAAATTAATGATGGCATGGCTGGTCAATTTAGAAAGCAGCAAACATCCAAACACGACCTAGTTTTTGTGTACAACCAAAAAGAAAGCTACGAGTGGGAAGCAATGAATACTTCAAATTCAGTGAAGAGATCGATAGTACCAATTAAGCTATGCACTGCTTGTGGAAATACATTTCGATGAACCTTCCTCACTTGGAGTCCACACTGGTACATTTTCAACGGCCAGTGGCGTATTTCTTTGTATCAGATCTGCTGCCCTTTCCGCCAACATAATAACCGGAGCATTAAGATTTCCACTTACAATTGATGGCATTACTGATGCATCTGCTATCTTCAAATATTCATTTGCGAGCTGCTTTTTTAGGTGGAAAGTTTTACGTTAGAGTGAATTACAGCGGATATGCGGTTAATTGTTACGGTGAAAACATTATACTTACGTAAAGATTCTCAATTCCATGAACTTTCATAGTTTCCGGATTGACGACAGCAAATTTGTCGGATTCCATTCCCATTTTACAAGAACAAGATGGATGATATGCAGATGCAGACATCACCCGAACAAATTCGTCAATCTGTCAAAATGTTTGAGAATTTCAAGCAGCACGATTGGAAAAATAGTGCTCTGTTGAAGCCCAACATTTCCTATAGTATGAGCCCACCCACGGAATTGATGAAATTGTAGAATTTTTCGCACCTGTTCATTGCTCTGACAATATTCCCCCGGGAACAACTCATTGCCACGATATTTATCAAAGCTTCGCTGACTTAACAAAGCCCTGGAAAAATTAAAGAAATAACTCATTGTCTTTATTCACATAAAAACATGACTTTACCATAGAATTCCTTTCAACAACCTTGCAATTCGTATCGCAAGTCTGAATTCGATATAGTCGTCTATATGATCCAAGTAGTTCGGATTTATGAGTGGATGTCGTCTAGGATCATTACTAGCCAGCGTAATTGTACCCCTTGATTTAGATCGTAGTGGGCCGACATGTACCTGTGTTAATCAATAGTGCAAATAATCACGTAATTAAGTGTCCCGGAAATGAAGTATTTAATAACCAGAATGGTTTAAAAATTACCTGGTAACCGTGGCATTTAGCACTGGTACGTCCATCATCATGCACTGTAGAAGGAAGAAAATGGAACTGAATATCTGGATGAGAAATCTAAAATCAAAAACATTGAGAAACTAATTTGCTCAAGCTGATCTAAAAACAACGAAGTTAAACAACCGAAAAACTACTAAGTAAACGAACCTTTGGTGTACTTCTCACAAAGCCACCAGACTCCAGATGACTGCTAGCTCCAGGACCGGTCTTAAACAGATACCATTCCAAGCCAGCTTTGATCATATTATGAGGAAAACGCCAAGAGCTTTTGTTGTAAAGTGTTATTGGTTGTGTGCATCTCTAAGTACAGCTAATTTACTTAAAATCTGCATTTCAATTTATTAATCTATACAGAAAACAATCAAAGGACAGAAATCCAAGAACAAAAAAAAAAAGAAAAGAAACCTGTTGTACGTAAACCTCAAGATGATCCTGCAAGTTGTTACCAACTCCTGGCAAATGCTCAACCACTGGAATCGAATGAGCCTGCAAGTGATCTAGTTGTTAAATATATTTTTCATGCTTTTATTTTCGAACAGAGACCTTACTTTTATATTATCTGCAGGTCCAACTCCACTAAGAAGTAATAGCTGTGGAGTATTGATTGCACCACAAGCAAGAATAACGCCTTCCTCACAATAAACTTTCTCACGATTCCACGAATTGATATTGTCGGTTAGTGGACCACTCTACAGAACAATAAAACGATCATTTAAAAATACGTAAATTCATAAAGTTAAACCCAATCTTTTCAATATTACTTTTTATCGTGTGCACCACTAGACTTGAACGTATCAAAAAAAAGAATTGCCCTGGCCACGAACTTGGATAAGCAAAATGCCTGAAACTAAAATACCGTTAATTAACTAACCAGACTAATATCAGTCAGTTTTCCTCCCACATTTATTCATTAAAATCTATCAAAATTGCTGGAAATCAAAAAAGCACTTTTCTTATAAATTCGATACCAACTGCTTTGTTGCCATCAAATAATATGCGTGTACACAATATATTCGATGAAGTATGTAAATTTGGATGTGAAAGTGCCTGGAAAAGAAAACTTGCTAACAATAAGGAGAATGTAAAACACATGAAGTAAACAGAAATTTTTTTTACATACAGGCCACAAATAAGCTCTCGATGCACTCCAGCGTAAGCCTTTATAAATAGTGAGATCCATTGGAGCTAATCCTTCCTGTTTGTATCCATTCATGTCATCCACAGTACCGACACCGAACTACAAATTATTGGTTATATCTTGGTTGGTAAGCTCTCTCATAAATCTCTCGTGTACCAAAGAAAAGTTGAGCTTAATGTCATATTAAAATCCTACTTACTTGATTTCCACATTCAATAAAAGCTTTGTGTAACGGGTTATCGCATTTTCCCTGTGTAACACGAAGAGGACCATTCCAACCACGATAAGGATCTGTTGGTCCTTTCGACAGTTCATGAGTTTGAGCCTTCTTAAAATAAGGTAGTACATGCCTGAAATAGTAAGTCTACTGAGCGTGAAGCTTGAACTGCATTACACAAAGTCTAATTTGCAATTTGGAAGTATAAAACGAATTTTACAAAGAGATACTTGTATGACCAATTTGTGGCCCCCTCTTGCTCCCAACGATCATAATCAAAAGGATGTCCGCGCACATAAACCATCGCATTAAGAGTGGAAGAACCTCCCCAAACACGTCCACGAGGCCAGTAAATTGTACGATTTTTCATATTTGTTTGCGGTTGAGTGTAGTAAAACCTATAAATCTATATTTGTGAAAGCTTACCAAACGCTCCTTTGTAATAATATTCCAAAAGTACTCGGAATATTACGACGATCTGACTTATGATAACAAGGAAAATCGATATCGATACTTCATTGGCTCACCTGAAGCTTCCAAGAGATGTTCCAGCACAACGTAACCCTGTGCCGGATGCATTATTAAATACATATAATATCAGCTAAATTAATTTGTATCTTGAATTCTTGCAACAGTAATGAAAGAAGTGAATTTACCAGTTATACTTGTCATCACACAAATTGTACATGAGCGCTGCTGGCATATGAAATTTCCAATTCCATTTCGAATCTCTCGGACCAGCCTCTACCAGCAACACTCTATTAGCTGGATTCTCTGTCAATCGACTAGCCTGAATGAAAAGACAGTGTATCCTCTTGCATCCTTTATCAATCGCAAAAGAATTTTTGTATCGAGTTTGTCAAAACTATACCAGAACAGACCCGGCTGAACCTGATCCAATAACGATGTAAGTTGGCTTCTTTTCACCCAAATCTGGTTCTATGCAGCCGACTTGTTGACCCCACCCGTAATTTCGAGTTGATATTGTTCCCAACCAATTCTTCCGAACGAAGGATGACAGCATCCTTAGTTTCTATTTGTGCCTCTAATTATCTGAGAATAAGATAGCTCCTTTACCGGGTGAGACGGACGATTTCGAAACGCCGACAACTGTATACTCCCACCGTATATCCAATACGAAGTTTGTTGTGAGTTTTCGGTGATAGGCGGTCGATCGGAAATCAAGGTGGACGATAGAGGCGAAGGAGAGGGGGGAATGTCCATTGAAACTCTGGATATTTGCACGAAATTCATCAATGACCAAAAAAAGATGGGAAAGTGGAGCGGAGGTCTATAAGTGGCCAAGAAATTTACAATTACTTGCCGTGATAGAAGGCGGGAGTATTGAGACAGATCGAAAATTTGTGCTAATTCAGCATTTTTTAGAAGACAATAGACCGCGGGAGGGTTATTAGTCAATAGAATTTCTCACCGGATATACATCCATACATGTTTTAATATATCACCTCCAAATGAAATCTTGTGTTTTTTGAGACAAAACATTAAGTAAATTCAAAACAAAAGCTGCTCTCCAACATTTCGAGGTTACCAGCATACGTATGTGATCAGAACAATCGTCGTTTAGACAAAAAGAAAAAAGAAAGTTTAAAAAGTAAAACAAGGAGTTGGTTAGAATTGCTGATCGCGAAATTAGCAATCAGAGCATCTTTTTGCAGAAACCACCTTTTCGTTGAGAATTACCGGCTTGATTTAGCCAAACACTCAGGTTGTAGTCTGAAAATTGATTGTAAGCCATCAAGCTCTTAGTAATTGTTTTTTGCGGGTTACTAACTGTTTTCAGTGTTGGAATACCAGCTCTTGATCACATTTGACTTCGTGGGACTGCAGGAGCATGAATCAAATTTCGCCAACCTTTGTTTATAAACTTAACGTCACATGGTAGGATATAAATGCTTTCATTTGCTTTATTCCCTCGAGTTGGGTGTTCCAAATCCAACATAACCTGATAAGACTAGTGCGGATGAATGTTAGTGGTACGGATTCCAACCGAAAAGGAAAATCCTGAACAAATCCGCGCAGTCCGCAAGCTGCTACAATGTAGGGACAGTGGCCAGAAAATCTATAACGCAGATTCTTTGTTACACTGTACCGTATATTAGACAGAGTTTCATTTCAAAATACAGATCGAGCATATTGAGATATGCTCGTCACGTGGTTTACCTTTAGAATTCTTGATTTTAATAACACTTCTAAATGAATTTTATTAAATCACATGACAAGACTGATACTTTTACGTTACCTAGCTCGTCCATGCATGAAAGTCCTATCAGCATTTCCATAATCACTTATCATTTTACAGTAATCCACAACGATGGGGCAGTATAGGTGGGCTGCAGCAACCACGAACGACGACAGCACTCAACGTTTTCTGCAAACTTCGTGGGTGGCCTCGACCTCTCAAATTTATTTACCAACGGGATCTTTGTTTACTGATGGATTCTCACGTTCGCAAAGTGTTCATGTCCGTGTTTTTGTTTTTTTTTTTTTTGTTTATTGTATTCCACGAGAAATGAAAGAGAGAGAGAGAGTAGGATGAAGAGCAACATTTAGGCGAATCAGGGCAAGAACAAGTAATTCGAGACATCCTTCTAGCCTTGCACACCTTGTCTGGTCGTTTTATGAGTCCTGATTGATGATATTGAGTTTCTTTGCTGACAGTTTCAAAAGTAAACGGCATAGAAGCGCGTGATTGTGCGGATCAAATGATCGATTCGCTTGATTCATCACAAACAAGGAAATATGAAATAATTTCTTGACAGTGAGATATTTGCGATAAGTACAATCATTACAGTGCTTGTTGCAAAACCGACTAATTCTTTAGTGATCAACTACAGAAAAATTTACTGTAATTATCGACAACAACAAGACGTCTCCAGCGAAATAAATGAATGGAACAGAGAATACTAGTGATAGCGGTAATGCCTCTGGCATTTCCAATAGAAGTGAAGACAGTGATCATTTCAATAATGATGTCATATTGCACAGCTCTGACCAGGTTTCATTGTAATTCAGTCAGAACAAACTAAGGGAAATCTTTGGAAGTGATGAATGAATAAGCATCAACGACGACTATCAGCTCTTCTAGCAGTCACAATCGCTTCATATCCAGCACAATGGGTAAGAGCTCGCCAACGTCACGAACCTAAAATAACTTAATGAATATCTGTTAGTTAATGATCTGAGTCATGTGTAACTGTGACATTTCTTATGGTTGCTGTGATAAGTGCTCACAATGTGATCAGCATGTGGTCGAAGTTCATTGATGTCACATACTCCCGAAAGTACACCAACGGTACTACCAAGATTAGCAGAACGTCCCATAACCATATCAGCCAAAGTGTCACCTACTACAACCGCATCCTGGAAGGGATTTTAGCACTGCATGAACAGTGTATGAACTTGCATCGCTGAAATACCAAGTCAATTGTGTTCAATCTGGAGGAAACTTGCCTGATAAAACCATTCGCCATCATTGAGCTGTTCTTTGTTGAAAAGCATAGCTGGATGTAAAATAAATAAAAGAAAATTCATTCTTTAATCCCAGTGAAGCTTACTTGTGGATCAATATCCAACGTACGACATATAGAAAGTGCATTGTGAGGATGCGGTTTTGGCATGGAACCAGCATCATCACCACATACTACCATATCAATGTGATCTTCCAACTGTAATCGTCGTAATGTAGTCAAAGTCCCTTTCCTAGGAAAAGAACTTGCTACAAACAGAAGTCACGAAAATGAGGCACGGAAGGCATATCACACTCGTGCCTCTTGAAGATTGGATAAGCTATAAAGTTACCAGGTCATGTGTATGAGGAAAATAAGGTACTAAATATTGCAGGTCGGACTGTTCGACAGTTTGTTGAACAAATTGCGGGTTGAACTTCAATAGCATGCAGGAATGCTACCTGGCTTTGAGGAATATTTTTTCGCTACGTTCTCTGCTATACAGTTAATCATTGTAATCTTGTTTTGAAGCCCAGAATGCTGGGAAAGTGGATAGTTTCGCGAGTGACAACCATTCTTCATTTAAACGTTATTGTATTTGTTTATTAGACCAATTTAAGGAAGCCTATGGTAACAGGAATTTACCGACTGTCTGCGGTGCAAATGGCTATTTTGATGCCATTTTCATGTAATTGCCGAAATAATAAAAGCAAATCAGAAATTTGTTTGGTGTTGTGACCACTGGATTCATTGGATTCTACGATTGCTGCTGTAGCATACTGCAATTGTGCTTTAAAAGTTTGTGAAGTCATAAATGTTGACCGCATCAATGAATATTGCGATTCACAAACGAAACACTTTTGCTAAAAAAAAAAAAACGAAAAAATGGGTTTTGCCCAAGTGAAGGACAGGTAAAAATTATTCTATTTAAATTCATTTCTTGCGGGAGAAGAATGATATTTCAACTAGAAAAAGCACAATTAAAATTTGAAAATAAAAGAAAGACCTTGGTAGCTTCAGCAGATTCGATTCCACGTTTAATCAGTAAGCACGCAATAGCGTCACGTATCTGCGCTACAGTTCCTTGCGCGAGTAGTCCAGATTGGACTCGTTTTTCCTTCTCATGCAAGCCCAGCAACGAATATATTTCCTTTTCAATGTTCTTATTTATTGCTGCACTTACTCTGCAATGAATAGTAATCTGTTTCTCTGCTTTCAAAACTTTGCTTAAACTATTTCGGCAGACTTCAAACAATTTAAACTACTAATCAAGGAAGATCAGAAATCACTTCTTTGCCACATTTATGGCCCATGGAACCCATGTAGAATGAAAGCATATTAAAGTGCCGTCTTTGTCGAAAATTACAAGTGAAGCCTTTTTCTGAAAAATAAATGCAATAATTTACAACAGATTTTAGCCTACTTCATTTTAAGCGATCACAAATAACCGTGCCAAAAATTCCTATTTCATCTTTTAAGGCACTTGTGTTCGTGTAATTAGAATTACCCTTGTGTCAAGTTTCAGGTGTAAAATGACCGGGCTAGCTTGGTGGTAATTTAACTGTCTTACAGCTATGCATGCAGGTCGAGGTTACACTGGTTTACTTCGTCTGTACATATCGAGACCAAGCCGGTTGCTATCATCATGCCATAAGGGAAATGTGATTCTTTGGCAGAATATTGTCAACATGATTTCCTACAGTCATTTCCCTGGATCAATTTTAAAAATGAAAACAATTAAATAAAAATTATGGAAAGGAACAAGCAAATAAACAGACAGTGTTTTGGCATCGTTTAGGTGCAGCAGCTCGTTGTGCAAAACGATTTGCGAATACCTGGCCATTACGAACTGAACGCCAAATGAGACGCTTCTGATTTAGGGTAGCAAGGAACGGCTGCACATATTTTTCTAAAATGGCGATTATCCGGGATTTATAATATCCACAAAGTATGTTTTCTTTAACTCTATGCAAGTATTTCAGTCCAAAGAACTATTTAATATGTTTATGCTTGCCCCAAAAGTCATGCGAAATTCATTTCAGTGTGAAGGCTACTTTTTTTTTTTAAAACTTTAGCTGTTTAAAATATGTATTTAGATAATAATACGATGCACGTAAAATTGCAATTTAATTTCTAAAAATTACTGAAGGCTTAAAAAATGAAAAATAAAAAAAATAGGAAATTTTCTTCTTAACCCAATCAACAACAACTTACCTGAAAGAATTGATTCTTTTAACTTCTAAAAAAATAATATTCAAATTTTAACACTAGGCTGGTTTTTTTTTTAACCTACAAAAACATTATGGAATGTTCGATAGTTTGCAGTGTTATGGATGAAATTAATATGATTTTCCAACTTCTTTTTTTGTAAACATTAAAACATGCATGTTGCTGCTGTATTCCAATGATATATTTCAATTTGAAAAAAAAAAAAACCGTTTTTTGGACGAAGATAGAAATTATTCCTGCTTTTGTTTTATTTTTGAACATTTCTGCTAAATTCTTGGAGAATTTAAAATTGTAAAATGAATTGTTAATCATTTTCATTAGTTTAAAGTAAGTTTTAATATACTCTGGGTATGTAGCATTTTTTAAGTTTTGGTGAATTCTCGCAAAATGTTCTTAATTGCTCGAAAAATTATTGAAAAAGACATTCATCATTCTTGGTGTATTTTCGAGGAATTATTTTCCGGTAAAAAAAAAAAAAAAAAAAAACGATAAGTTAAGGGATTGCAGCGATGGCTAGCTTTTGAACTGAATTCTGTTCAATGTATTTTAACTTAACTTCAGCTTTGTTTGAACGAACCGCGAATAACTTACGAGTGATACTAAGTAATGGGGAAGAATTGAGAATGAACGTTCGTATGCTTCTTGCGCTCATTACTTCTGTTGTACTGATTTCAGTTACGTCCTCTTTTTTTTCCTGGTAATCTGTAATATTTGGAATGACTCACTTTCTGGGTAACATTGCGTTACTGGGGCGTTAAGAATCAGCGCTTATAAATCCTCTAATGAAGCTACGATGGCTTTATGAAACAAGCATTGAGGAACTCAATTGAAGGAGTGCGATTATGCGAATGCATCTGCGCTATGAGAGGGTATCGGAGGAAATATGGAAAATCGATTGGATGGATTCTTTGCTGGATAATCTATCTTTAAGAACAGAAAAAATAAAATAAAATAACCCGTTGGAATAGCTAGAGGAATGAGGAGAATTAGCAAGAAGAACTAGTACAGACTAGAAGGTCGCTAGATAAAGCTAGCTCAGTAAAACAGGAAGTCAGCTGACTGGATGGAATACTATTTTATTAACACTAGTTATATGTATGTCCCTTCTTATTTGGGATGCGCCTTGATATAAACGGTGAAATAGCAAAGAGGTAGCTAATTATTTAACTTAAACTACCCTTCATTAACTCTCATTAATTTTGTGCAAATTCATTTCTTCAATTTGATAAAAACAAGGTGGATCTCGAATGAAATTGATAAGGAAATTTTATTCGAAAGAATGATAAGCAAAAGACATATCACACCGCCGGTTTCTTTGCATAAACAAAGAAGTAATGCATTTTAACGGTTGATGGAAGTTTTGACAAGGCGAGCAAATGGGGGGGAGGGGGAAGGTGGGATAGGGAGGGGTGGGGGGGGGGGTAGATATATCGACAGGAAAGTTTGCGGGAGGCCAGTAAATATTTTGGTTTGATTTTTTTTTCTATTCTCGAAGAAATGCTGTTAAAATGAAATAATGTTGTTTTGCCATACAGAACATCAGTGAAAGCATGAGGCAGAATTTATCCTAAAGTTTTCAATCAAGCAACCACCAAGTTGTGAATCATCGTTTACAGTTTAACCGCTGAAGGATGCTGGTATTCATTTACCTGTACTACACAGCAGAACAACTGAAAAAAACTGGATCAACCGCTAAACTGATCGACTATTAAATGGGAAGAATTAAAAAAAAAAAAAAACCTCAAAATGAATTTGAAGATAAGCAAGCTTTCATACACTTTTTTTTTTTTTTTTTTTAGCATGGACTAAAATTTGATTTCCTTAATTTTTTACATTTAATACAAATTAAATTAATTGGATTCATTAAATATTTCATGAATTATACACTAATGTCATTTGTTAGGTATGCACGTTAAGTTAACGAAATGTATGAAAAGAAAAAAATAAATAAAAAATTGGCCAAGTGTGACGGAAGCAAACTTTTGTATCACTTGCCATTTCAATACATTAGATTAGTTTATTGAAAAAATTTTGCACAAATCAATCAATTTATTTCAGATATTTTTGAATAAAATATATGTGTAATTATTGGATTTTTCACCTTGCCTTTCCACTTTGTCAACAAACCAAACAAGTTTGATGTAGGAGAAAGATTGCATTTTTTAGCTTGTTAAGAGTTCGTGTCGTAAACAGCGCGAAATTTATTTTTAGCACGTGCTCGCTCAAATATTTCCAGAAAAGTGCAGTGACACTTGGTGGGGTGATTGATACTGCAGCGACGGAACAAAAATGATACGATAAAGTAAAGAGAAATTTGTGAATAAAAAAAATTGCAAATCGAAATCTTTGAAGCATTTTCATTTCAAAGCTTTAAAATTTAAATATAATTTAGACAAAGGAGATGAAAGTAAAATTTGGATGAAATAAATGATATAAATATGACTAAAACCTGTTCCTTCATAGTTCCCACAACCTCCAGGTGAACTGAATAAGTTATCAAAATATGGGATCGTCTTTGTTCTTGTTTCACCATTGAGAGAATATTGAAACTTTTTTCACATTTATGAGCAATAACTACCGTTCCAGAAGGTATTGACTAATAAGATCATCATGCAAACTAACTGTGCTTTTGTCAGGAACGATCACTTTGATGGTCCTTCTGAAAAGTTTCTGTGATTGTTTCTCCCTTGGCTGGGCTGAAAATTAAGTGGCAGTTGATGGATTTGCAAACAAAGCATGCTGTCACACACACACACACACACACACGCACACACACGCAAACACACGCACACACACATACATACACACAGATACAATACAAAGGAGCAATTTCCAAGATCCATTAATTGTTATATATACTCATGCGTAATTCCTTTCAGTATTTTAAAGATGTTTTCAAGTCTTATTAACGAAAGTTGGTTCGTTGAGTAAAAGCATTTCTGCATAAACCAAAGGAGCAATTTCCAAGATCCATTAATTGTTGCAATTGCAGTCATCATTGTCAAATAATGCTTTCACTTTTAACAGTTACGCATTGATTGTTATAGCCGAGATATGAGCTTAATTTATAGCAAACAAAATCTATGCGACTGTGTGAGCTTGATTTCATGATTCTTCTCTTACTGTCAGGAAAGTGCAGAATTCGTTGATTTCCAGCTGAATACTGCTTCGCAATTAAAATGAGATTGCACAGTTTTGCTGACAGGATTAAGTTAATTCTACAAAATTTTTCTGTGACAAAACGTTGTTTGGCGATGAACTCGTATCTTTTGTGTACTGAATCCGGAAAAAGAGATTTGTAAGCATTCTGCACGTCGACAGAATGTGACATTCTTACATATGTCTCGACGGTATAGTTTCCTTCATTTCCTGAAAGTAAAAGAAGAAAACAAAATTTTCATGGAAGCAAGGCTGCTTGTTACCTTGGAATTAAGCAGGAATATCACAATAATACTGCTGTTCTACGGACCTGTACAGCAAATCTCAGTAGAGGAAGTTACCGAATCACTGAAGCACACCAAGACAAAGAAGGCAACAGGACCTGACTACCTGCCTGCAGATATATGGATGTCCAAGAAATTGGACGCTCCACGATGGCTTACCGAGCTCTTCAAC
>JABVXS010001104.1:0-18570 GCA_013365335.1 Madathamugadia hiepei | reverse complement strand
TCCATCCATCGATCCATCCATCCATCCATCCATCCATCCATCCATCCATCCAATCTATTGCTTTCATCCTTCAGTTGGTTTGAATGATTCCATTTCAGTTGAAGAAGCCTGATAACTTACTTACTTACTTCTTTCCATCGAAATATTTTTCAATTTTTAATTGATTAATTTTAAAATGAAAAAACTCTTCTTTTCAGATATTTATCAAAAAAAAAAAGGCGCAATGTTGATGTTCATATTTAATATATTCCACTGTTTGTAAATTTATTTATAAATTTCAAAATTTAACAAAAATTTTTTATATCTTAACAAAACTTTAGTTTGTTAATGATGATTCATCTATTGCCATGAATTATTTTGGAATTTAAATTTTGAAATCTCAAAAAGTTTGATTTCAGACCTTTTCAAGACATATATTAAAGCCCTCAAAAGTGATATTTCCTTTGGAATTTGAATTATTGTAAACTTGCCTTTTGAAATTTTAATTTACTGTAAGCCTGTGTTACTTACTATAAACCTGCCCTTGGACATTTCAATTTAAACTTTTCTAATTTCCAAGGCAAATTCATTATCAAATTGAAAATGAAAGGTGAGAAACTGATTTGATGGTTCATATGACCAACCTTTTCCACAATTAATTAATTAATTAATCAATCAATCAATCTATCCAGGCGTCATGTCATCTGACCATCTAATCTTCCAATGAATGTTTTGAATTGCAAAATTCGCTGGTACTGACTGAGTAATTTAGTGTGGGAATGAATGTGCAGTGTTGATTGAATGAGAGATAGAGCCATTTGCATGAATGTGTTTGTATATGTCTGCATGGTACATACATATATAATGGCATGTCTGTATGTTAGATGGGCGTGTGTCTGTCTCTGCCTCTGTGTGTTTTTTGATGTGTCCCTCAGTTTTGAGGGTCGTGTTGTTGAGCGGTTTTTGTTTAGAGGACGGATTGGATAGGAAGGAGGATAAGGCATATCTGATCGGTCCAGCAGTGATCATTGAGGTAGCAATCCGCGACACAGTCGTACTTCTGTGGGAGAATCATCCTGAAGCAATGTGTCTCTGTTGAATTGTCTATTTCTGTGGTTTGTTGGGTCGAATTACTAGTTCCAATATTGCACACATTCAGTGGAAAGGGTTTAGCAATATGACAAGTCGAGCAGAACAGGTGGAAATTAAAAAGAGACAAAGTATTATGAAATGGTGCAACTTCAATGAGGAGCTGTTGTTGTACCAAGCATGAAGGTGTGATCACCTGTTCTGATCATTCTCGCTCGTATCAGGTCTAGCGGTGAACAGATAAATTTGGCATTAACAGTGGTGGAAATTCAAAAATAAGATTAGAAGACTCAAAGTTAGTATTTAAATACCTTAGGTTTATTATTTTGACTGTCAAATGAGATTTCTGATGGTGGATCATACAGGTAAGAGGTCAAAGTTTACATATGGCCTTTACTTGAAATTTGAAGTGCTAGGATAAAGAGCTCATATTGCATGAATCGAGCCCAACCTACCCGATACACTTTTATTCCTGGCTGGATCTTGAGAGTTGCGAGTACCAATATTATCGTCTCTTTTATGCAATGTTTTATGTGGGATAGAGAGAGAGAGAGAGAGATAACTGGTACTTCGTGATCGGTGCCTTCAGAGAGAATGTGAGAGAGAAAGAACCGGTACTGAGATGTATTGTAATGTCTGTCTTGTCAGGGTCACTGGAGAAAGCGGATTCATCCATAGCTTAGGGGAAGAGTACTATGTGATCTTCCTGCCATCACCACTGTCGTCTGTGGGAACGATCTTAGAAAGAGTCAAGAAGAGGGAGAGAAAGAAAAAAAAGAGAGGGATAGGATAGTTTTCTTTATCTTCCTAATTTCAAATACCTTAGGTCTATTATTTTGTCTCTATGGCAGATCATACAGGTAAGGAGGTCAAAATTTGCATATGACTTTTACTTAAAATAATTGAAAAATAGAGTCGTCCTGTTGTTCTGGTTATCGTTATGATAAAAAGGTAGCTTATATGATGATTAAAAATCGGTAATTCTAACAAGCAGATATCATTGAGGTGGTTGACGTTTCATTTCCTAATTTTCGGTTAAAGAAGTGATATTGCTTGCATAACTTATAAGAAAGGTCATAGGCTACTCTTATCCATTTCCTGACAGAAATTCGGAGACGTTTAGATTTAATTAATATATCCTAAAACAAATAAAAAGGTTCGTACTTGACGTTTATTACAGATTGATTCGATAATGTTCGGATCAAAAAAGTACAAGGGGAAGGAAAGCGGAAGCTTACGAAGTCTTCGACCGGAAAATGGCCATAATCACCTCTTCTCCACATTAAACATTCGATCCATGGTTCAGTCTTTATTGAATTCGTTAGATCAAGCTAATTAAGATTGAATACGTTTATCTCTCTAAGAATCTATTCGATTTCGAATCAGATATGTTAATGCAAATTTTCATGATTTCGGGAATTTATCATCAAAATATTTGTCACAGTCCAGGTTTATAATTTCTGTCCACTTACAAAGATGAGAAGGTTCAAATGGAAAGTAAGAAAAAATTTAAGGTCCTAAACCACAGTGCAGAAATGAAGTTTTACGTTCTGAGCGGGATATTTCAAATTTAAATTTCGGGAATGAAAACCTATTTGTGGGAAACTATGAAAATTTGAATTTCTGCAGATGCGGATTCGTTTATATGTATTCATTTGATGTATTTTTTGCCATTAAATCAGAAATCAACTTTCAATATTTAAATTCAACCTTTTTTCTTAAAATTTTTCATTTTTTGAAATTTTGTTTGTATCTGTCAGTATTAATCAATTATATGAACTTACTGCATGAATTTTTAGCCAGAAACAGATTGTGCAAGTTTACCGGAAACAAGTAGAGCAATGATGGAATCTAATTATTATGAGGTGAACAGGATGAACGATGACCAAATTAATTCTGCTTTTGCTGAGCTACTTGTAAGCCACATTTTCAACCTAATGTTCCTGAGTGTTTCCAAAAACTTTTCTGTTCATAAAAGCTCTGCTAAAAATTTGATTGAGATTTTGAAAGTATTCTTTGAAAATTGGAAAAAATTCGGGTGATACATTATCGCATTTTAACAATTGTTAGTTTTCCCTAAAATTTCAGAAGCAAATGAATATAAAAGATGAAAAGTTTCGTGCCTTGTTAGCAGATAATGATATGGAAAAGAAACGACAAATGGTTTGTCAATCGCAGCGACTGAATATGTCGATTCAAGAGAATTCCAAGGTTTTTTCTTCAGTTGTTAAAGTTACATCCTATTTAGACGCTTTAACAAACACATTACAAACTGGCACCTAAGATTCATGAAGTGATCTGATAGTGAAGTTTTCAGCGACCAATTGATCTGATTCGACGCATTGAAAGAATGCTGGTATCGGGAGAAGAGAGTAGACTGATGAAAGATGTAATGAAAGATTTGAAAGTCCAACTTAGCGTTCAAAAAGTGGATTGGATCAAAGAGGTATAATATGAGAATATTGATTTCGGTAATTTTGTATCAAAAAGTCTTCTAATTGTAACTTAATAATAAATGGTATTCGAGCTGATGAAGGAAATTGAGTCTTCGTTGCTTATTTGTGGAAGGGAAACACTTGCCAGAAAAGTAAACTTCGAAAAAATAAAATTAGTTAGGTAGATGCTAGAAAACAAGATATTGTGGTTATTAAAGTTCGATTTATTTTTCGAAAGTTCGTTTGTTTTGTATATTATGATGAAAAAAATTTCTTGTTTTTTCTGCACATATTTATATAGTTCGGCAATCAAGGGGGCATTCGGTTATTGTTCCGCATAATGCAAAACCTCATAGAATTTCTCTGGCAGCCAGAAAATTCTGAACGAGAGGAAGAGTATGCTTTGCAACTTCACGACAGTGTTAAATGTTTGAAATCCATTATTAACACATGGGTGAGTGTTTATTTAGAACTATGATAAATTCATTTCAGTATCATCCGGAAATGATATAAAAAATTAGTAAATTATATTAAAACATTGAATAAGATTCAAATTAAGCTCTGTCAGGTTTTCTTTTTTTTCACGATTTTCTGATCACAATTTTGAACTGAACTATAGTAAATGAAGGTTCTAATGTTTTCCTTACTTCATGATGATTTTAAATGTTGCTTTAAGCCTGGGATGGAAATGTGCTTCAGACGTCAGTCGAAAATGTTTTCATACTTGGTTAGGATACTGTCTTTGGCTTCCAGCAAGCCACCTTTGGATCACTGGGATTCACTGAAATTTGTAACAGTTAGTCTCTTGGGCGTTGTGGCTTTTGTTAATGACGATAAATTTGAACTTAGAGGGTAGGTTGTTTCTGAAAAACAAAACTGTTTATGAATTAAACGGCAAACGAAATATTATTTTGCTCAAGTCACTTTCGGACTTTCATCAATTTCATAATCAAGTTTGAAAAAATGTATCATTCGTTTTTATTGCAATGTGGATCACAGTTTTGAATTTTAGACGTGAGACGCTCTTGCGAGCCTTAACCGAGGAAGCCCGATTACGAAAATACGATAGGTTTCGCTGCGTTGTCAGCTGCTTGAATAAATCAAATCGCCACGATGTAGTGGTTAGTTTTAATTTTGATTGGAATAAATTTTTAAAACTGATTAGTTTTTTTAGCCAGTTATTTTGTACGAATTAATTGCAAGCAGCTAGCATTTAAAAAACAAATCCGATATCATTTCAGAAGAAAGCTATGACATTAGTGAACGTAATGCTGGATGTGCCGGAGCCGGATGATACAACTACGGAGGAAGGTCGTGCATCTGCTGAAGCTGCTTGGCAAATTCGGATGCATTGGCGAAGCGAATTCATGCGAGCTGGCATGTATGATTGCATTGAGGTTAGTTGCAGTGTGTTGGATTTGAATTAATATTTCGTTATATAAAAAAATTCATATTCGCTGTTACTTTATTCAGCAGTGATACTATTTACATATGATAATAAATTTAGGAGTATTTTACGTGTATTTTGGGTCTGCATGGATTTTTAGTAACGAAGTTATTTTCTGTTGTACCAATATCTCTATAGTATGTTTATATGATGCAGTCTTGCCTATAGTTTTTGGAAACTTGTACTTTGGAAGCAATCAAGAAACAGTACGATAATTTCTGCCGAATCAAAGAAGCTGACTTTTCTGAGCTTGTTGGTCGGTTTGAACAAATGTTCGTTATTCTTTTAGCATCGTGAATTTTTATTTGTATTATTTCGTAGGGTGGCCCTAAATCAGTGAATTTTTTCAAATTATCGAAAATTTTTTTTGCGTAATTAGAGGAACCATGTGTTGGCAGTATATCATTCTCTGTAAAGGTAGAGTAAGTTTGACGTATTTCAGAAAAGGGGAATACGAAGAGCCAGACTGTTGTTACAGCATTTTATTAGCTGGTGTGAAAAACACCAAAGCAGAAGGTCCATTTCTGAGCATTCTCCAACACCTTCTACTGGTAACTGATGATGCGAACATAAGGTGAAAGTTTGCCAAATTAATTCCAGTTTAATAAGATCTCAAATTAATTCATAAGCTTAATTTACTTTTGAATACATTATTTCAACAGGGCAAAATATTTTCGATTAATTGAGAACTGCATCTCGGAAATTGTCCTACCGAAAACATGTGTAGATCCTGATTTCCGTGGGAAATTCGAGTTTACTCAAGATATCACCCATTTTCTCGGTTAGTGAATTTCATATTAAATTAGTCTTCAATTTGTCTTCCGTAGAAGTCAGATTTTTTATATCCATATATTTATTGCTTATATTCAATTCCTTGGTTAGTGTTTTAAGATACCTTAGAAGATGGCGAAGAAGGAAGGCAAACAAATAAACGTATCGAAATGGCTACTCAAGCGAAAAATGAAGCGTTAGCTAAACTGAGTCAATATTACAAGAGAATGGAGGAGTTTGCAAATGAAGCAGAGCAACTCAGGAAGCATGTGAGGTTTTTTATGCATCAGTTTCCAAGTTTAAGTTTTATTTGATTCTATTTTTAATTGAATTCTTAACAATGTATTTTGTTTTTTCAGCTGAAAGATCCAAGTGTACTGCTGCCTGTACCAACGAGCCGTTTAGCGCCACCAGACACCCACGCTGAGACAGCAAATAAGTTGTCTACAGTAACAGAAGGTTCTTCAATACCACCTCTGCCTTCACTTTTACCTTCATCTCTATTATCATCTGGTTTCTTTTCTAAATTTTCATTTTGGACCTTAAATTTTCCCTTAAAAGTATGAGGAATATTTAATGATATTCTTCATCGAATTGCAGGAGGCTGTCCTCCTCCTCCACCACCGCCACCACCAGCTTTTCCAGGCGGAAAAGGCCCACCTGGGCCACCACCTCCACCTGACCTCTTGAACAAAGTTATAAGCCCAGAACTACCAGAATATCTGAAGAAGAAACGACGCCGTGAAGTTAATGTGACTATGAAAAAAATTCCATGGAATTCTGAAGTAGTAGGTTGTTAAGACGCTTTCGATTTTTTATAGGAAAATTACTCGGTTATTATTCACCACAACAGATTTCTTTTTTTTTCAGATCAAACCCAAGGAAATTAGTAAGGACTCTTTTTGGGCGCAAACGGCAGAAGAGAAATTTGCAAATGAGCGATTGTTTGAAACTCTGAAAAAAAAATTTGCAGCAAAGTAGAATATTTCAGTTACTTTATTAAGGATGAGGATTTGGATAACGTTACTCCACTGTTTCACCCTTAATAACACGCTCAGAATTTTTTCATTTGGTTTCTTCTCCCTCACATTTTGATGACCACATAAAATTTTTTCTCGTCGACTGTTAAGTTCACTAGCTGGTGCCTTCATTCTTTATTTATTTTCATATTACCTACCACGAGTATTGTCTTTCTGTGTTTTTTTTTTTTTTTAAGTTAATAAATAAAAGATGAAGGCATCTACTAGTGAAGTTAGGTTGATCAATGTGTGAAGGAGTTATGATTGCTTTACTGATTTATTTGTAGCCGACAAAGTAACACTGAGTTCGATTCAACAACAATCGGAAAAAGTTTGCCGAAGAAGAAAGTCCGAAAGCCATTGGTTATAGAAGACGAAAAGACTCTGCAAACTCTTGGTATTTGAGAGTCAATTCTTCAAAAATTTTCCGATATAAAGCTTTCGTGAAATTGAAATGATTCTTAAACTGAACATTATTTGTTGTGCAGTGAGTTTCGTTTTTAAGCCATTCTGCAAGGGTCACAGAAGATTCCACTGGAGGAATGGAAACGGATATTGATGGAAATAGATGGCGGAGTAATATCTTCGGAAACAATGCAACAGCTGAGAAACGCTTTGCCACCATCTGACACGTTGGCGAAACTTCGAAAATTGTCTGGAAACAAATTCAATGAAATGCCGGAAGGCGAACAGGTTGTATAGAGTGGACATTTCTTTTCAAAACTAAGTTAAGCTTTTAATTGCTCATGATCTTTATATCTAGTTTACATTTTCTAGTTTGCTGCAACATTGGCTTCAATAAAGGGACTGCCAGCAAGATTGGATTGTATGATTTTCATGCTCGAATTTGATAGAAGTCTTAACGATTTGAAACCGGTTTGTAAATTTGTGATATTGCACAGCAGTTCAATGCACGATTATTTTTTGTGAAAATTCCACTTGTTTAATGCTGATATGACCTTATTTGATTCATCTTACGCCAAATATGTTTAAAAAAAGTGAATTTATGATTTAGTGTGCGATGTCACTTATGAATATTTCAGACTATATCGGCTGTAATAGAAGCATGCGATGAAATTCGAACGTCTACTGGCTTCAAAATGTTTCTAGAAATGGTTCTTCTGATTGGAAATTATATGGGGCACTCATCAAAAACATATAAGGATATATTCGGATTCGAAATGAGTGTACTGAAAAAAGTATATGATGTCCTTTTCCGAATGTTTTGTGCAGTGCTTCAAATATATTTAAACCTGGTGTTGAAAGTTGTCTCTTTGTGACCTCTAAATTTCAGCTAATACGATTTTTATTATAGTTAAATGGAACAAAAGATATCGACAACAGCAAATCACTTCTGCACTACCTTGTAAGCTTTATGTGTATCGAAGCAAAAGGTTTATATGCTAACTTTCCGAAAGATGAATTCCTCCATGTTGATAAAGCCTCACGTGTTAATGCGGATGAAGTGGCGAAAGGTGTTGCAGCTTTCAGAAATGCTCTCAGTAAAGTAATTTTTTTTTCTCAATCATTAATGTTCCTAACGATTATGTTCAATACTGAATTGACATTGATTCTCAGATATTGAGAAAAACTTTATACCGGTCTTACTAGTGCTATTCAACTGTATACTTTGCTTCACAGGTCGAGAATCAGCTTAAGACATTTGTTAAACAAGCAGGAAACGATTTGTTTGCTGAAAAAATGGGTCCATTCTTATTAAAGGCGAAATCAGAATGCGAAGTCGTAGAAAAAGTTAGTTCAAAAATTGCTGGTGTTGATAGAATTTTGGAAATTGTAGTATGTAGAACGTCAGAACATATAAGTCACAGTTCTATTTATGTAATCTCAAAAATTACTTTAATAGAAAAAAATTCAATTGCAGATGTACAACACAATGAATACGAAATGGGAATCTCTGAGGAAGTATTTTTCATTCGATCCAAAAAAATACAGTATGGAGACATTTTTTAGTGACTTGAAAGGTTTCAAAGAGGATTATGAGGCAAGTTTGGATGAGGGTTTAAGTTTCAGACATTTTCATCAGAATTTAGTCAATTTCAGAATTCCAAAGCAAAATTACCAATATTTTTCAAAAAAAACAATCGCATTGTTATAAAAAAAATCACAGTAAAAACAAAACCTAGAAATTTGGAGTTTTATTTTTGCATTCAGAAAGTTATTCATGAAATGGAGATGATGCGTGAAGTAAAACAACGTGAGGAACAAAGGAAGAAAAGGCCACCACTGAAGCCTCTTCAGCCGTTGGTTGCAGCATCTCCACTGAACCGTACAGTTGCAATCGAAGGAATCTTGAAAACAGGTACGGTATTGCATATTCATATTGTAATCTTAATTTATTACACTTAACTGATGGATTAACAAATCGATGCTGAAACAAGAGCCAGTGAAACATTTCTGAATGAATGAGAAATACTAAGAAAAAATTAATGATAATCCGATAGAAATGATGCTTTGCGATAGGCTTAACATATTTATACTTTTGTATAAATTCTAAAAATTTAAAAATATAAATATAATTTCATAGATCTTATACTTTGCACTGAAGATGTGTATTTGCGGGATTCTTTAAAGCAACAAATTTTTTTGAAGGTGAATTTTTTGTCCATTAATTGGTCGCTATGCAGGAGGGTAGCGAAACTCAGGCTTTGTTGTGGTCTTTTTTTTGCTTTTTGATAGTCTTGGAGTGGTTATTCACTGTCCAACTGTTTTTTCTCGCTTGAGAAAGTTCGGATTTCTACACTCGAAAATATTCCAATTTCAGGAAAACAAGATTTGGGTGTTGTGGATGAAATTGAGAAGATATTAGAAGCTGGATATCTCGAAGGAGCGGAACGAAGGACGCCAAGGCGAACACCACGTACTCGTGCTGGTAATCAAGACTGTACAATATCAATTTTACTGATCCATAAAGACCAAAACAGAAAACGGTTTTTTAATATGTGTCTCACAGTAATTTATTCATCATTAATATGTATTTCGGGTCGTGCTGCAATGGAACGACAACGTTCACGTTGTGAGGAGCAAATGTTAGCTACATCCGGTTCGGGAATATCACATCTTCCAGCGCAATATCGAATACGAAGGAAAGGACAGCCCACACTACTTGTACAGGTTGTTATAAAACTTTATTATTTACTCATTTTAATTTATTGCTTGACTCAAATGATCAAAATATAGGAATGATTCACCAGTGTAGATTTTTGATGAACAATGCTCATAATTTTTAAAGAACATGTAAAGGCCTCACTTGGGATTATTTAAATTGGACAGTAGTTTTGAGATACATGTAATTATGATTTAGTATAACCCGACTTACCCTTATATGAGATGTACCCTTATATGAGATGTACAAAGGTACAAAAATCATCGCTTAGTGGTTCTCTAAATTTGACTTTCTTCGTTTGCAGGCAGGTGCAGCATCGGTATTGGTAACGGAAAATGAAAAACCATGAAAATCTGATAAACTGTTTTTATGAATATTTTTTACTTCTTATTCTCATTTCGTGTTGTTCTACAACTTTGCAATTCTATTTAGTTTATTCAAGAAAATTGTTGTGATTTTGTAAAGCCAGTTCGGCAACGGGTTGATGACATTGTGCACACGCTATAACAGTTGCCATAGCCGATTGAGAATCGTGTCGTCCATACAGTCGTTTTGTCAGCGTCAACACTGGATCCATTCCTGAAAAGTGTAAATTTCATTTTCATTTACTTATCATCCAAGTGATGATTATGATTGATTTTTTGTAAAGGTTTTGTCTCAGAAATATATGTATACCAATAATAACGGGTCCTCATTTATTCCATTCATGTATTGAATGCTGCGTTAATTTTTTTCTATTAGTGTGCTAAACTTTTATGACTTGATATTTTTTGAAAATGTTGCAAAATCTTTCAATTGCCAAAGGTTTTGAAAGGGCTCTGAAGTATGAAACTCCTCGAATTCGATTTTTTATTTCGAAAAGTGAATTTCAGTGCAGTCTTATTATGCCATATTTTTCCTTCGCAGTCCTTCAGTATCTCAGAAACTTCACTTCTGCTTTTCAAATATGTGATACACGCTATCTATGTATTAATCTTTCCTTTCCATAAACGCCATTGTGCATTTCTTTTCATTTTCACGATGCTGCCTTCTATATGGTTGTAAGCTTCTTCATCTACATTAAAGCGAAAACTGAATTATTTTATATGTTGTGCTGTATTCCATGTGAGGCCTTTCCTGCTTCAAGATTGATCAGTTAGTGCAGGGAATTGATAAAGGGATAATATATGTCTGACGCAGATCATTTTACCTTTACATTTACCTGTTGTGATGGCATCTTTTTATGATCATCTGATCTTATCCTGCTGTTCAATTGGTATTTTCAATTGCTCTGTTTTTGAAATCAAATGGAAATACTTTGTGGCACATGAAACAGCTCATTTATAAACGTAAGTTCATGTGCTTACGTGAAACACGTTCCTCTACTTATGACCTGATAGCTGTATCCTCTCATATGCATACTCATTTAACGTGTACTTGATTGTACATGGAGTCGATCTAGAGTTTAGGAGCTAAGTTATTAAGCGATGCCGTGACTGATTGAGGGATCAATGAATATACATGGAATCATCATTGCAACAATAAAGCACTGGTTTGGAATTGCGCTTCCGTCTGTGATTCTCGATCTTTTCGTGTTTTCTCAATCTGTCCATATGCTGCCAATTCCATCGGAATCGTTGATAGTGAGGATTCGAGACTTTATCATCGAAATTAGCTCCCTTCTGTTAGTTCGATACCTTTGCCTCTTTGAAGATATCCAGTATCTAATGCGGGGTGTTCCTAAGCACCGTTCCGTCTTGTTAGTGATGTTCGCCTAGAGTCGTATGAGATTTGAAGTTTTCAATGGCGGCCACAATATTTCTGAGATTCAAATTGCGTACCTGTCCGTTGATGGTTTCATTATTTCGTTATACTTCTGTTAGATCTGTGTCCATCTTATTGTCATCGTAAACCCCTCAGGTTTCTGCTGCTCCAAGTCTGTTCTTATATCATACGTTCTTCCAGCGTAAAAATAAATGTCTGCAGCGCTCTGCAAGCCAGCAAGAAATAAACATGAAAAAAAGAGGGTCGTCTATATTGATGAAAATGCTCCTAAGCGACCTCGTTCTGCATATGTTCACTTTGTCAAGTATGTTACCTTTTTTTCATTTGTTTATTCATTATTGCTGTCGGAGGTCAAGGAGTACAGAAGAGTGTATGGTAACCGTTATTGCACAGATCAATGGATGCATTTAAATAAGTTTTAAAAATTGGCCCATTGAAATAACTGCAGTGCTCGAAGAAAGGAATTAGTGGATTGTGGTAATCATGGGGCTCTTCGTCAGCGTAGTTTTCTTGCAGAAATTGGAAAGCAATGGAAAGTTCTCCCAGATGAACAAAAGAAGGTTGGCGTTCGTTGTGAAATTTGCGCTTTTTACATCTAAAGGAGCGAAAAGGAAATAGCATTAGGACCAGCAAAGTTTCTTCTGCAAAATTTGAATTATTAATTATCATTTGGGATGTTTAGGATGTTATTAGACGTTTAATATTTATTTGAAAGGGGTGAATCAGTTAATTAAAACCAAATGTATTCTGTTGTGAGATTTCACCAGTACATTAACTTTACTTGTTAATTTTCTCTTTCTTAGTTGTATTTCGACAAATCATCTAAGGAACATCAAGATTATCATAAAGCTATGGAAGAATACAAAAAAACGGAATTTTATAATCAATTTCAAGGTTTGCTATTTTTTCGGTTTTTTTTAGACATCATTTTGAAACATACAGCATCTTTCTAACGCTCTACTTCATTCCTAATCACCACTCTTTATAACTTTTTTTTCAAGTTTCTTTATTTAATTTATCTTTTTTTTTACACTTCAATTTATTCCGCATTTCTTCATTACAACTCTCAGCCATCATCTGTGCAGAATGGCGTCATTCTGAATACCAAACATGATTTCATAGTCCTTTGTGCATTCTTTATGCTTCAGTTATTTGAGTAGGACAGTGCAGTAGAGTTCAGCATGAAAAACTAGACTGGTTTTGTTGCATTCTTTTTTAACTGCTTTGCAGATAAATCCGTATTTCGATTGTTTTATAATGTTACGGTTAAGAAAATTATAAAAATTCTTTCATCATGGTAGATATGAATTTTTGGTTTAAAAGGGAGCTAAATTTCAGCTAAAAAGGAAGGGTTGAGGAAACAAAGGATGCTGGAACTGAAGAGACGCAAAAGCGACTTGTCCGTTGAGGATATTGTAATTTTTTTTCAATTTTTTCCGTTTTCCTAAAAGCACTTTTTTGTTCTTCGGAGTTGTTCAGATTGTAAAACTATTTTAACCACTTAATGAAACCAGTATTACTTTTAAGGAAGAAGATAAAAGCGAAGCAGTTATTGATGGTGACATCCCAATATTCAGCAAGGAATTTCTTGCCTACAATAAAAGTATGGTTTAAAACTTTCGATTGAATTTTAAATCGGGTTTACAGCTTTGTATATCTTTTAAGTGCCTCGTTGGAAAATGACTGAGGTCACAGCAACAGTTAAAATTTGTTGAATTTATTAGTTTGAATTTATATATTTGCAAATTTTACTGCTAATGTAATTTTTTATTGTTTAATATTATTTCACTGCGCATCATATCGTAGTTTTTATATACGTCACGTAAGTTCTTTTCAAAACAGGTTTTTTTTTCTAGGTCAGGAAAGTAGATGCAAAAAGTTGCGAAAAATGGCAAGCGCTTTGCAAGAGGAAAAAGAGCTCCTGAAAGCAGATATCGCGAAGTGGGTTTTTATAGCTGTTGTTACTTAAATTCACTGCCGCAGCATTTTTTTTAACCAGATAATACAGCCTGTATGTTATACAGTGATCTCCATATAGTGACAGATGAGCACAAGCGTATTTAGCCAAATAAAGAGTTATGGTTTATATAATGCAAAATTTAATGAAACGAAATTTCTGTTCTCTTAAATACAGTTGGAGTGTGACTCATATAAGCTGCTATGCTAAAGCATTAGAATAACTTGATATTGAGGTGAACAAATCTTTTGTCATATCATGAAACGAAGCTTTCGAAGTTTTGATTTTGCAGGTTGTCAGAAAAAGTGAAGTTGTTAAGCGGTCAGCAGTCTGGGCCTGTACAGTTGTCTACAAAAATAAAACACCGGTGGACGAAATTATTAATTGATGCTCTTGCATATGTTTCTGTTGATGGTAAACTGTGATTATTTGTCATAAAACTTTCAAGTTGAACATTCATTAGATATCAGGTTCCCTCAAATATATCATATTTTGCCATAATTTGTGCCAAAGAGTTGAAATTTTTTTGTTGCTGGTAATTTTTCGTGTTCAATGTCGTATTTATATGATTTTTTAGGAGTGTATCCAACATCACAGAACATTGATATTTACATGAAGAAATTGAAGCATTTAGTTGCGGAGAATCCAAGCAGCAAAGAATTGATAGCGGTGAAAATGGCATTGTCAGAAGTGAATTTTACTTGAATTTCTTTTGTTATTGTCGGTTTTAGTGTACATTTTAGTTTCGGTGAAAGTGTTCATTTCAGTTTTGGTGGAATATTATTTTCTTATTCATGTTTGGATGGTTATGTGTGATATTTTTAGTGATAGAAGCATTTTTCCCAGTATGTTATCTTTAAGCATATAATATTTAAATTGTCTAATATAACTACTTTATTGCCGCTTCATGTGTATTGTTTTGTTTTATGAAGATATGAACAGCCCGGTGTTTATTGCCTTATTTCGGAAGGTGATCGCATCCATTTAGATCTGTTGCCAGTATGTTCTTGAATTTAGCCAACCTGCTAATTTTATATTGACACGCAATTTAAGAAAAGCAGGTTGTCACCAATTTTTAAAATTTTATGTATTTTAGTTGTTACTCTACCCTTTCTGTTTTGGGAATAAACTGGTTTTGTTTTCATTGTTGCAGTTTGTCGTAGCAGATCTTATTTCCTTCTCTGAATTATCTTTTCCTTTGGCTGATCCTGGAAGTTTTTTTTCTTTACATCTTCAACTTAGTGATGGTATTGCAATTTTGGAGTTAAAAATGCGATAATAGAACTCATCTTTCTCGCAATTTTGACTTCCAGCACTTGCTTCTATAACATTTTTTGGGTTGCTATGGCTTGCTCCTCTGATCACGTAGAACTGAAGGTGTTAATATGGCGAGGGGTTTTGTTCCCACTCTCAAATAAATGCTAGTGATTTCTTGTCGACCTTTTCATTTAAGATTTGTTGGTGTCATGAGCAAAAAGAAGAAAGATTTCCCCAAAGCTAAGCTGAAAGTCGGAAAGAAGTTGAAGAAAACAACTACTACTGAGACGCGGATCCAATCCAAGAAAGTTTGTTTCTATTGTATTTGAAAGAAAATTGAAGTGTGTGATTCACCTTCTTGAACCATTCGTTCTCATTGCGCAATTTTTTTTTTTATAGTTCAGGAAAACATTTTAAGCACTCCAGGTTGTACTTGTCGAACAACTAACAAAAAGTGATGATGGTTGCTTGTCACATCGCGGCTTATCACTTAATGAATTATGTCGTCAACTTGGACATTATAATTTAAATGTGAGAAGAGATTCTGTAGTAGGTGTAAGGCAGTTACTTTCTTCACATCCGGAACTTGTGCCGAAATATTTGCATATACTTATACCGGCTGTTGGACGTCTGATTGCATGTGACGTTAGTTTTTTTAATGTTTCATTTTTTGTACGAATATGATAATGAATTTTGGCTTGTTGTAACAAATCACCTAATGTTTTCAGAAGAGTGATTCATCATTTCATGCACAGCTGCGTTCTCTTCTGGAATTATTATGTGCAACGAACGCTTCAACCATGTCATCTCATTTCACGCTGTTGTTAGCTCATGCTCTTCGAGCGCTAACACATCTCAGGATGGGGGTACGGATCTATGCACTCACCGTTTTGACGATGTTAATGAAAACTTATCCTGGTCTTTGTCGAAATAATACTGATTTGTTCGATTCATTTGTGGAATTTTTGAACAGTAAAAGGATTCCAACAAACAGAAAGGTTTCTTAACAATCCTCATGGTTTCTGTATATTCAAAGCTAACACTTTTTTGGAAAAAGTTTTAAGGAAAATATAAGGAGGTAAAATTTGAGCACATAGTATACTAGAATTGTTTAACATAAATCTAAACCGTACTACTGATTCCCTACGGGTTGAGGTCAGGTTGAACTCAGCTATATGATAGTGACTGAATTTTTACCGTTGTATAAGTCAGCTTAAAAAGCGGTAAATCGTGGTTGTTCAAATAAAATTAGATTGCGACATAAAATCGTAGCTCTGGAACGTGGTTAGCTTAATGCGATTAATATGCTAATTTTGGTAAGTGCTGAAAATTTAATTTTCCAGTTGCTGATTGATGGCATTCATACTTTTTTGCGTGCTTTCATGGTAGAAGAATGTGCGACTATTGGACCTATTCATGTTGCATCGTTCAGCATTCGTAGTAAGCACTATACGAGGATTAACTTGGCATCTACAGTTCGGCCATTAATCGACTTTTGCGTGCTTGGTTCTCAACCACAGCAGTCGAAGGCATCACTGTATTCGTCTGAAAAATTCCTGTTATTGCTATCCGGGATTCTTTCGTTGTTTTTAACGAGCTCAGCAGAAGAAGAGTTTTTGCCCAACGGAAAAGAATGGATAGGGATATTTGAAATGTTAAACAAAGTAAGTTCTTAAAAATATGTGCAATGCGCTAAATTAGGTTTTGTAATGTTAAAGTTACTCAGGTCTTTCACTTATATCAGATCTGTTTTTCCTGTTTCGTCCAGTATCTTTCAATATTTAAACTATTTGCAAAAAAAAATGTGATTCTGCTAAAAAACATCGACGGGTTGTCGCGAATTTTTTTGTCGTAACAAATTTGTTTTTGATTGGTAAAAAGGGATTTGTCTCCTTCTTATACTCAAGAAGAACTGTCTTTAGAAAAGGTTACTGGTGTTCCGATATATAGAAAGACACTAGATGTTGCTTGAAATGTGATGTGTTGTGGCAGGAATAGATAACTTTGATTGATAAAGTTTCGAGTATACGATAGTAATAGAACTTTATCTTAATACCAGGAACAGCAGTAGAAAGAAGGTGAACAGTTGCAATAGAATAAAAGGTGGAGAAATTCGTAGCGATTTGTAGTAATGACGGTCGAATGTTGTTCAGTCGACAATGAAACATGAAATATTGTAATTAGTAATTTATGAAAAAAAAACATATACGATGTCAAGCTGACAGTTTCTCACAGCTTCATGTTTAATTGGATTTGGCACCAGACATAGACTGGCATCAGACATCCGCTGGCGCAAGGCATACACTTTGCAGGATTGGAAGATTAGATGAAGGGTCCATTACCTATACATGAAAATGTTTAATTAATTTGTTCACAGATGTGTAGAATATTACTTCGTATATTGGTTTTGTTAAAATTTCATTTTTTATGACAAGAATGACAAGGAAGAAAATTCAGAATTCTTAAGTATTTTAGCTCTTATTTTCGAGAAATTTAAATTGCAGGTTCTGTTTCGAATTCGTGCTTCTTCTCCACGCAATCAGTTTGAAAAAGAATTGAAAAAAGTTTTATCTGGTGTCAACTCTTTATTGAAAAACGGAAGTCTTTCGCAGAGAATGCGTACTTTACTGCAAATGCTTAATTTACCCAAACAGATTAATTCGAATTCGGAATCATCAGAAGTGGCCTGATTCTTATCTATCGTTATAAATGAGTTCTATTAGGGCGTTTAAAAGATTTTAAGAGATTTTAGAAGCTTTTAAAACTTGTTTGATTGTTTGGCAGCTCGCTGCAAAAGTCGTTGCAATCATGATTATCACGTATATTTTCTGTTCTATACTATCGTATCGTTGTTTAAATTAATTGAAATAAGGATATTAATGTGTTGTTCATAGTCTTACTTTCTTCGTTATAAATATGTTTGTTATTGCTACATTTTTTCAAAAGTAAAAAGAAAAATTAATTTTGATATTCTGGCTTATTTCCAGGAATTTTTTCTGTTAAAAGTAGATTTTTTTCGGGATTATGTGCAACTGGCTATTGGAGTGTATCGTTTATAGTTGAACTAAGAATGACTGCTAAGAGGTCTTTCGGAAACCCGGAAAACTAAATAGTCATGGCTGGAAGTGATCTTCAGTATTGACCAAGACATACTTCCGAAGCTTGAATGTATTCCGCGGTCTTATGAATATTGTTATTTTTGTCAAGGGATTACTAGTACGATTTATCCTAAGTGATATTGTGCAAGAACATTGTTGAAATCGCGTGCATTTTCGGGACAGACCCACTTAATTAATGTTTTCTTTGATGATGGAATATTTGTTGAGGTGTTGAATGCTACAGTAATAGAAATCGAGTGAGGGTAAGTTTAATTCTTGTGAATTCAATAGATCATGTGGGTTACATGGGATTCTTTAAACCTGATTTTTCTTTTGAGTTTCGTTAAATGCAGCGGTTTGGCAAATAGAGGTAAAGATGGGAGCAGTGTCAAACGTGATGTTCTTGGGAACCAAGATTAATTCAGATGGTGACTGCAGTCATGAAATCAAAAGATGCTTGCTTCTTGGAAGGAAAGCTATGGCAAACCTTGGAAGCATTGTAAAAAGTAGAGACATCAGCCTATTAACAAAAATTCGTATAGTCAACGCAATGGTATTCCCAATAGTGATGTATGGATGTGAGAGTTGGACCATAAGGAAGGCTGAGCAACGTAGAATAGATGCTTTTGA
>JABVXS010001103.1:8444-18592 GCA_013365335.1 Madathamugadia hiepei | reverse complement strand
CGGATGAAATGGACCCATACACACACACACACACACACACACACATACATATATACACAGAAACATTGTTATGATAAAATTAATCAATTCCTTGCTAATGATTTAATCAAATAATTTCAGCAAATCTCAAATGCTTTAGATAGCTTTCCTGAAATGATTATGCGCAAAACTTTTGATCAACAAAGCAATCATTATTTGAAATTGAATTTTCAAAAAATTTTTTTCTTAGATTTTTTAAGAAATTAAAAAAAAAAATGTTTCTAAACATTTTTTTTTTGTCAGATTTATTGCCAAAAAAATTTTTTCTCAATTTTTGAATAATGCCAATTACCAATGATGAGCATTAATGACCAGTAGTGAAAATGATACAAAAAACAATGATTTTTCCCGCAATTTAATTTCTTTTTTTAGCGGGAAAAAGATAATTTTGAACAAAATTAATAATTTTTTCAAAATTAAATTCTACGAAATAGTTTTTAAGAAAAAAATTGAAAAAATGATGCTGTAAATTTGAATTTTTCTAAAGTAAACTGGGAAGAAAAGAGAAAGGGCACTGATCCGGTTCATTAAAATCAATCAATAATTTCCTTCCTTCCCGGCATATATTGATCTTCAGGAATTCAATTTGACATTGGACAAATATTTTTGGAAATTTTTTAATTCACTGGAATAAAAATTTGAATAAAAGAATTTGCTGATGCGATTTGATTAAAATTTAAAACTTAAAAAAAATTTATATTGGAAAATTTGAAAAAGCAATTAAAGTTCAAAAAAAATGATTAGACATTTAATTTATCAATGAATTTTTAAAAGGTGGAGGATTTAATGATTTCAATAAAAAAAATCTTGAAGAATATTTGTTGGAAATGAAATAAATGTATTTCAAATTCAATTAAATATTAAATGTCTGATCTTTTTTTTTTTTGAACCTTAATTGCTTTTTCAATTTTTCTAATAAAAGTTTTTTTTTTGAGTTTCAAATTTGAATCAAAACATTTCAAAAATCACAGTAACTAAATCTATGCATTTTTCCGAGGAAAAAAAATGAAATATTAAATTTCTTATTTTTTTTTTTACCAACAATTTAAGTGGATATTAAATTTCATTTACTTTGAAATTTTCATGAAAAAAAAATTGTCAAAGATATTCGTGAGAGAGAGAAACAAAGGAAAGGTGTCAGAGATATTGGCTAGGGTTGACAAAAATGTGACAAATACGAAAATGGGATAATTACATTGGCAAAAGATGGAAACAAAAAATGAATAATTTTTCATAATGCTAAGGAATTATTCATTTGATCACCTGTAGCATTCATCAAGTGAATTATTAATTAATCAATTGTTATCAATCAATTATCATCCCTTAATTAGTGATCATTAACCGCACTATGTTCACCCTAAATAATGTGAAATTTTTTGCGAGGCTTTTTTTTTTTCTTTTGTGAAAATTTGTTGAGAACTTTCATCCTTTCGAAAATATTTTGAGCAATAACAAGCATTGTGATGTGTAATTACCATAATTATTAGTAATTAATAATGAATGTTTCAATCAATACTTCAGACATACATTGTTCATTACCCATTCTTATTTGTCAAGCTACATTGTTCATTACCCATTCTTATTTGTCAAGCTAATAATTACACGTACAATAACTTTTATTTGCCATTTTGTCAAAAAAAAAAAAAAAAAAAGAAAAAATCAATTTGTAAGCTACAAAAAAAAAAAAATTGAATAGGTAAGGGCATTTGTATTAGCGAAAGTAACGAGTATACCTTGATGAAAGCACTGGTGCACTTGACGAGGTCATTGAAGGTTGTTCGTGATTGATAAAAGTTCAATTTACAATGGTAAAGAGAGAGACAAATGGTCACCATTATGCATTCGCCGATGATACTAAATCAAATGTTTATAAATAAATGTATACATATAACTGCCTGTGTGTCTATGTGTGTGTGTGTGTGCGTGTGTGTGTGTGTGCGTGTGTGTGTGTGTGTGTGTGTGTGCACACATATGATTGTGTACACAGCTGGTTAAAGTAATTCCGGAAACGAAAAACAAGAATTATTGCCCATTTCAATGGACCGTTTTGGCGTTCGATTGTACCACCACCTTTTTAGATTCATATTTTTATCCCTTTAACCAGAAAATGCCATTTTTTAAAAATTAACTATTCGGAATATTTAAAAAAAGTTTTTAAAGTGCTACACCGTGCTATCTTAGTTGATACGTGATAACTGACTTAAGTCTGTATTGTTGTTATCACTATCCACTGAAATCATTGATAGTGATAACTGACTTAAGTGTGTATTGTTGTTATCACTATCCACTGAAATCATTGGTAGTGATAACTGACTTAAGTGTGTATTGTTGTTATCACTATCCTCTGAAATCATTGATAGTGATAACTGACTTAAGTGTGTATTGTTGTTATCACTATCCACTGAAATCATTGATCGATTTTTCAAGAAGCATCTTTCAAATTATCATGCTTACACCATAACTATCATCACGTTGAGTAATTTTAATTTTGATATTTTCAAAAAAAATGTTCCAATATGGAATATAAAAAAAAAAAATTGATTTTCTTTTTAGGAAGCAATTTAAAATTGCTTAAAACATTTCACGAAAAACTCCAAGATACATTTTTCAATTTTCAATTCAAACAAAAAAAATTAATTAAACTTAAACTGATCGTATAGCTGTAATTAGAACTTGACGCTTTTACAAAATTTGGAATTTTGTAAAAAAAAAAAAAAATTTTTCCAACAATTATACAATTTTTCTCACACATTTTAAGTTGAATGTTTAAATTAGCAAAATAAACAAATTGTAAAGAACAACATATTTTAAGCAAACTTTTTATGTTTTTTTTTTCTTTAATCTTTGAAAAATTTAACGAAAATAAATCATTGAACCAATTGATTTCTATAATCCTATGGACATTAATGATGAGAATCAAATTACAAAAAAAATTAGTATCACATTTACAATGACAAGCTAAACATCGGGGAGCTTGCTTCATAAGCCTTAAGGCATATGCATGAGAGGTCTAATTGGAAAGTAAAGCTCACACAAATATACAATTACAATAAAACAATTAAGATAATTTTAGAATGAAGATAATTGAGGATTATATTAATTAGACTGCACATGCACACTGTGGTAAATATTATTTACAATAAATGAAAAGCATTTGCATCATTGGGTGATATCGGCGAAAATGATGAACCAATCGGTACGTTTTAAAATTTGTTTTCCCTCATTAAATGTATGATTACAGTAAATAACTAATTGATTGGGATAATTAATTACAGTAAATAAGTAACTGATTACAGTAAATAAATAATTGATTGGGATAATTAATTGATTAAAATAAATTCGCTGCGACTTTTTCTGTGCCAAAATTAATTTCCCAACAATTTATTGTATGTCGAATGTTTCATTTGGCTCATCGATTAGTGCAAGATCCTTGGCGAAATAAAATGCCGCGAAATCAGGAATTACTGATAACAATCTGTCAATTCAAATAAATTAAAATAATCTATTATGTCAAATATGATATTAAAAAAATTTTAAGAAAAAAAAAAGAAAACATTTTTTGAGATGTGAAAAATTTGATAAAGAAATTTTGTTAAATTTCAAATTGAATATTTTAATAAATCTTATTAATATTCACAAATGAACGGTTGCTGCTAACTTTTTATATAATTTTTTTTTTTTTTTTACATTTAAAATTTCAAAAAAAAAAAAACAAAATTCTAATTAAAAATTTTTAAGTTTTAAGTTTTTTTAAAATGACAAACTTATCGAAATAAAAATTTTTCAATCTTTTTTTTCAACAAATTTCTTATCGAAAGATTTAATTTTTACATTTTTATTAATAAGTTTTTGCTCTCATTCATCATTTGCGTATCGCTATGTGAAGTTGAATGCTAAATTAATTGAATTTAAAATTTGAATTGAAATTTTTTTTTTAATAAAATGGAATAACGAGCGACACCTAAGGATAGCGTAAATTAAATGTGTGGTCAATCGTAATTTATCATTATCGTATAATTCACAAGCACCGCGTGATGATCGTTTGTGACATACCGCGGTATTCCACATAATACACGACTGATCAATGATCCAACCCCAGAAGACTGTTGATGGCAGGGTTGCTGTAAAGATATTTCACAAAATTCACTTTTAATTTTATTTTCACCTCTAATAAATTATTTATAAAACTCCATGTCTCTATTGTTTTATTATAAATCAAAGTATTACCAATTTTCGGCCTCCAATTATTGCCATCCAATTTTATTTTTACTAATTATTAAAAATGGATTGTAATTAATTAATTGTTTATTGTACAAATGAAAAAATCAAGCATGCAAAAAATGAAAGCAAACTTTTGAAATTGTAAAAAAATAGTAAAAAGTTGAAATTGTTAAATGTACAAACCAATTAGGCTAATTAAAAATCCTTGAAAGCCAAGTGAAATACTACGATTCATTGGTGGTACCGATCTTAACAATTTCAATAATTAATAAATTATTTATTTATTTATTTTTTTTGTTATTTTATAAATCAGAGAATTTTTTCACCAGAATATTCCAGGATATACTGTTAAAAAAAAAAGGCTAATTTAGGGAGTTGACCTGAAACATAACAGTATTAAAATTTTAAGCAAAAATTTTGCTTGGAACATTGGTTGTTGAAATTACTTCCACAATCACTCTTCCCAATGTCCCAATAATTAGCATTTAGCCCTGACGTGTACTATTTTAGGTTCAACCAAAACATATGTGAGTGACACGTTTCAGTGCGCTAACCTTAAAAGTATGAGTACGGATGGAGTAATACTCATTCCTCCAAAAATACTTGAAAATGCTATATTAGCAAAATACCACGCAGAATTTTTCTCACAGATACTTTGATCACAAAAATCACGTGTTACGTGGCGATCTGTGCTGTTTGAGCAGCTACAATTTTTAAAGATCTAAAAACATCAAAAATACACTTTCGGCGAAAAAAAATTAGTTTAAATTTATTTATTTTTTTTGAGTTATTAGATAATTAACATTGGAGTTAGTTTAGGGTAAAACATGGCATGGACGATATAAGAAAACAAACAAATAAACAATTAAATGATTTCGTTCAACATTTCAATTTGACCACTATTAATACCATTGAAGTTCGATTGAAATTTGATTGAAATAAAATGTAAACAATAATAATAATAATTAAAGAATAGTGAAATTAGCTGATGAAGCTAGCAGGATAACGGTCATATGTATAAGTCAACGAACCTAATTGTAAGCTGTCCATTTCTAAGCAAATATTTACATTGCAAAGTGACTTTGTTGTTGCCCTTCATGGGTTCGACTAAATCAGCGATGTAACAAAATTTTATTACAAAATTTTGAAAGATATAAATTTTAAGACTTTTAAATTTTGAAAATACACTTTCATCAAGTTTCTTGAGGAAAAAAAAAAAAAAAAAGCAAAGAAAATATACTTTAAGCTTATAAATAAATATTTTTAAAAAAAATTTTAACAAGATTTTAAGCTTCCATTGAATTGATTGGCGAAGATGAAAGTTGAAAAAAATTATTTCAATTTAGCATTTAACAATTTAGGGCAAATGTGCAGGAAATAGCTTAATTTATCATTTTGGGTTGAAAGTTCACCAATAATGCTAATAATGATTTAAGACTTCGCTAGATAGTTAGGTTAGTTTGATGTTAGTTTTAGTTGTTAGACTTAATTTATCGTATTTTGAAAATAATTTTAGAAATATGCAAAACATATACAAGATCGATTTGATATTTTGGCGGAAAAAAAGTTTACAAGTTTAATTATTAACCAGCTAAATTTCAAGGAAATATTTTTTTTAGGCATTATAAAATTTAAACTTAAAAGCGTGTAAAATATATACTTTAACATTAAACGGATCGGCGAAACTTTGATCAAGTGGACAACCGGCATGACATGGCGAATAAAATGCTTGACCATTTACATTACAGACCGGGTATAGTGGTATATCGCTACAGTTGCAACCACTGTTGCATAGTGTCGTAAAGTTTTGATTGCTTAAGCTGAAATGACACACATAATTTGGTCGATCGATTCATCGATTCATTGATTGATTGATTAATTTTTGAAAAACTTGACTGAGTAAATTGATTAGTTAAAGTATTTATTTGCAAGGACGAGAAATTTTCATTTTTTGTAAAAAGAAAATTAATGAGCAAAAATTGAGCATACAAAATGGTCAATTTTTCAGGATGGTCAGGAAAAGAAATGGAATACTAATTTGAAACGGAAATATTTCAAATTTAATCATTTTTAAATTTTCAGTCAATTTAAATTTTAAATAAAAATAGTCTTTGAAACATTCACCTAGCTTCATCAGCAATTAAACTTAGCACTGATTCACAACCAATCATCACATTTCGTAATAAAAATAGGCCAGAAATTAGTGTACATACAAGAATGTATGCTACAGCTTTTCGACCTGTGCGGTGGAAATCATTTATAATAATTAAAAATTAATTAACAATTTATCCTTCAACAAAATTATCACATTTTGTTTGATTTGTTGAAGAAAATTTTATTGCAGCAATTTCAAATATATTGTGAAGATGATTGATGGATGTATGTATAGTAATTATAATTTATTGGAAATGAAACATCCATTCGATTAATTAATAATCATCATAACTCATTGTAATTTCAGTGCAACCAATGATCGTTGTGAAGTACAATCCGAATTTGAATTAATTCAAATTGAATTTTTGTATTGAACTGATTAATGAAGAAGGAATTATATTTATTGATATTGATCAATTGTACTTCATTAGAAATGGAATTCTTGTGCTGATTTGTGAGTTGAAAGAAAAATACCGCTAATTAATGAATTTGATTAATTCAAAACTGAGCATTTCTGTTAGCAGGTCAACGATTATTAATTAAAGTTAATTTAAATTAAAACTAAATACACTGAGTGCTGCTAATTGCAATCAGTACAAAAGGAATTGTTATTAGCAATGATGTTTTCGTTGAAAATATTGTAATTACAAGGTAGCATACCTTGTAATTTACACCTTCGCATAATTAAACCACCAATAAGCAGGCCAATAGCTAGTGCAGGTAAGCTTGTGATACCTGCAATATATTGCAATTACTAGTAATTGCTGAATTTTTTTGCAAATATTTTACTGAAATTTTACACTTACTACTACTACTACTACTTCGGAAAGGTGATAATTGCTAAACAAAGCGAGAAATCAGCCAATTTCAATTTTGCAAAAATAATTAATAATGCAAATTAATTAATGAAATGGACACTTTTAATTTAAATCTAACAATAAATAAACGATGTTCGAAAGATGTATAATTGAAAAAGAGCAAAGAACAGGATGAAATGAAATGCTTTAATTTCATAGAAAAAAAAAAAATTCATCCATTTCTTTTTTTAAAGTCTTAAAATTGAAACCTAAAAGAAGATTAATTTTATGCTGTGGAATACCAAACTGTGCATGCAGATATTTTGGTAGAAAGATAAAAAATCCTTTAAATGCAAAAACTTCAACGGCACGACCAATTAATGAAAATACATAAATTGGTGATTTCATCAGTGCTTGTACAATGGAAAAAAAATCTGAAAAAAATTTCAATAAATTTCAGATTGCAAAAAAAAAAAAAAAACAAAACAAAAAGAATTTGTTTAAGAAATTTAATTTATCGTTAATTTTTTCATTTGTTTTCGATACTATTCCAAGTTTGTTTGTTTTTTTTTTTACATCGATCAGTTAGATAATAAGAATTGTGTAATTTGAGGATGGAAAGAAATACAACAAAAATATGCCCTTTAACCTTTTGTATACTTACTTAATATCTTGAAATCCCATTAATGCATTTCTCCATTAATCGATAAACAATAAAAAATTTGCTTTTCTGTATCCATGTTGATTTCAGAATTCATTGACTATTTGCTTTTCTAATGTCTCTGACTATTTTCTTTTCCAATGTGTTTGACTATTTGCTTTTCCAATGTGTCTGACTATTTTCTTTTTCAGTGTCTCTGACTATTTTCTTTTCCAATGTGTTTGACTATTTGCTTTTCCAATGTGTCTGACTACTTTCTTTTGCAATGTGTCTGACTATTTTCTTTTTGAAATAATAAGCTTATCAGTGCTTTCGTGAACTATAACTCAGTAATATCCAAGTTATTTTTGTTTTTGTTTTTTATTACCAATAATCTTTGCTCTTGCTGAAATTGGTACGACGGTATTGCCTGCTTCATTTCTTGCAGCATGTCGATCAATAAGCGCTAAGCCAGGATCACGTGAAGCATGACAATCAGTGAGTGCTAAACCACGATCACGTGTTTTGCCGCTTACCACCACATCTCTGCAATACAATAAACCCATCCACTCTTTCTTCAAAAAACCAATTCAAGAATCGGACACTTCAAAACAGCACTCTCCGCTTTTCTCGAATGCGGTTCAGTCCCAGGTAGCCACGAAATATGTGTACAAATGCCAAAAAATAAATAAATTACCAATATGAATTGTTGATGATGGCTCATAACGTATTTGGAATCCTTCTTTCAAGATAAATCATTGCTAATCTACCAATTCTGAGATCACGGAGGATTTTTGGGGAGGATCGTTAACAGGTCAAAGGTTTACTGATCCCGATTACCGACCTCATAGAGAATGATTTTAGTTTTTTTTTTTTTTTATCACCTCTTTATTGTGAGTGGTTAATTCATTTTTTTTTTCTTTAATTTTGCAAAAAAGCAATTTCATTTTTTGTTTATTTTTCTTAAATTTTAAATAATTTACAAAAAAAATTTTTTTTTAAATTGAAATGATTACCTTTCATTGACCAAAGAGTGAATTTCTGATAGAGCATGGTCGGTAAAATCATTCTTTGCAACACTCTGATAAATTACTCTCGTAATTAAATGTTAATTTAATTAAAAAATTAATCAAATAAACAGAAATGAGGGAAAAAATTTATTAGCTGCAAATTAATATGATAAATTTCACTAGAATTCATAAATTTAATCAGAACACGAATGATTTTTTTTTCGTATATTTTACTCGATTTCAAAAATGAACATTTAATTTTATTGAAATTTCATCAATTTTATTTCACTGTCATTAGTATCATTAAACCAAATCAATTTCATCAGACCACAATCAATCTTATCACTCTGCAATCAATTTTGTGAGTTCTTTGCTGGACTGAATTAGATCTTATCAGACTCGAACCGATTTAATCAAATTATGATCGATCTTATCAAACAATAACTTATTTCATCAAACTATAATTAATTTATTTAGTCCGTAATCAATTTCATCACACTATAACCAATTTAATTAGTTCGTAATCAATTTAATTAATCCTTAATCAATTTCATCAGCACTATAATAAATCTCATCAACCTGCAATCAATCTTGTCAGACCGCGTTCAATTTCATCAAAGTATCAAACTTTGATAAATTTTGAATAAGTTTTTACCAATTCTCTTACACTTTTTTTTTATTAAAGAAATTGAAACTTACATAATACTTATTATATAAGCCATTGCTAGAACAATAATTAACACATGTTGGATAGAGGTATAAGGCCAACGATGGAAATAACATTGCTAGGCCAATACCAAGAAAACCTGCCCACCAACGACCAATCCATGATGGATCACGTGGCGTTAATCCAGTCGGTACTGAAAAGATAATCAAGATGTTGCAATTTGATTGGCCAACGACAACGGATTCAGGTGTATATAAACAGAGGATTGGAACTTCGAAGACACTTAACAGCTCGCTCGACAGTTTACCCAGCTCACTACAGGAATCGACGTTTGGAACCAGCTCTACTTCGACTCCCTTTACTGTGAATTGTCATCACCTATTACTGTATGCATACTACTAACTTTTTATTGTTTATTATTCCTCCCAAATAAAGGTTCAATTACCCAAGTGTGTGGAAGCAATAAACTCTACAAGGAAGTTGCCAGAAGTACTAGTACGCATAATCGTATCAGTACTTATTCAAGAGAATCAGAGGAAGAAACTCCACCAGGTGGAATATTCGTCCCTGAACACTTACGATCAGTATCAGAGGAAGAAACTCCACCAGGTGGAATATTC
>JABVXS010001102.1:0-18605 GCA_013365335.1 Madathamugadia hiepei | reverse complement strand
TCAGTTCTTCCAATCATGATATCCTTCTCCAATGATTGTTGTCTTCTGATGATATGCCCGAAGTACGCCAGCTGCATCTTTGTGATTTTGGGTTTATAAAAAATGAAAAATTATAAAAAATGAAATTAAATTTTTTACATTTTTGTAAAAATCGAAAAATTTCTTTTTTCTCAATAACAAGAACATGAAGCATGAATGAATGAAAAATTTTTTACAATGAGAAACTTTAATTTTTTTCTCAGAATTGTGAGTATTTTTATGAAAAATGCATAAATATCAAGTACGGAGCAGGCATTTCAGTCCCGATGAAATAAGAATATTGCTAAATGAAAATTTTTAAATTAATTAAGTTAAATTAAATAATTTCTAAACAAAGAGGATAATTTGTTTAGCATCATTGGACTATGGTAATGCTTGCCATTATGGAAATCCTGAACGTTTAGCGATGAAAGAAAATTATTGGGCAAATATAATAGGCAAAAAGGTTGTTATAAATATTTCCTAAAATTTTATCAAAATTTTTTTCAAAAAAAATTAAAAAATTCTCATTTAAATTTTATTTACACTTTATTGCATTTGATCAAAATTAAATTTAAACTTCATATAATTGTATTTTAATTTCAAGAAAAGCAAACAAATAATGTAAATTTGAAAAAATTTCATTCAGATCATTCAGAGGGATGAAATGTGTGAAATAGTTAAATGTAATACTTAAATTTTTAACAAAATTTAAATTATCAATAAATAGCACGACAAATTAATCACGAAACTGTAAAAAAAAGATCAAAGTTTGCAGAGAATTTTAAAACTTACATTTGGTTAATTAACATTAATCTAATTTCCGCATATAATAATGTTGAACGATAATTAATTAATGATCATGCAAAAAAACGATCGATTTATATCTATTGTAATTGGTGAAGACAATGTTAAGGATAATTTAAAATTCAACGGAAACTTTGTCATTCAGTGGTAATTGTCATATGATTATTCACTCATGCTGGCCCTAATTCACGGCATCATTTTTATTTAACTGAATAATTAAGCTGCATTATATGATCACTGAATTCAAAGTGTAATACAAACTTTCATTTCAATTTTTCAAAAATATTATTTTAGCATAATTACATCACTCGAATGCTGAGATCTTTATTTTTTAGTTTCGAATTGTGTCCGTTTGAATGACAAAATTTTGCTTTCAAAATGTCACATTGACAACGGAGGAAAAGTTTTCTCGCCAAATTGTTAGAATGACTTTTGTGATGCCCCACTCTCTCTCTCTCTCTCTCTCCCTCCCTTTATTTCCTCTGAATTATTACTAATTTAGTTGAAATTGTCAATAACAACGATAAATTGATGAATTATCGCCATCTGTCATTCCAAATAATGATTTTTTTTTTCATTTTACAATAGCAAAAAGAATGAAATGAAAAGTTATCATTTGTTGGAGAAAAGAAAAATCTTGGAATTTTTCATAAAATTTTCTGATAAAATTGGATTTTAAAAACGAAAAAAAATATTTTTTTTGTCAAGTATTGTTATTACACAAAATACTTTGATCGTGAAATTTCACAATTAATTTTTTTTAAGCTGGAAATTCCGCTTTGTTTTTTCCGTCTTTCTTTTTTTTTTTCATTCAATTGTTGATTGAAAATGGAAAAAATTTTCTTTTCAATATCATTGAAATAACACGCAAGAGCAATTATTAATGCCAATATTTATCAGGAAGTTCTATTATAATTAAAAAAAATTTTTTTAAATATAAAGTACAACCATCAAGCATATTTACTGCCAAAATGTGAAAAAATAATTGGAAAAGTTTTGTTAACCGTCAACGGTTGATTAATTAGTTGGAAAATCTGAAATTTACTTCACCGTCCCTCGTTCCATTACAAAAGAAAAATAAAGCAATGCAAAAGAACCATTCCAATTATTAAAGAAAAAAAGGTTATTGTGAGTCAAAGCGAACGAATTCAAAATTTAAAAAATTTTTTTAAGTAAATTATGTATGCAAGTGAAGGAAAATCGGTTTTTACAAAATGTGTTCGAACGAAATAATCTCAAATGTGTCGCCAACATGGATGATAGAAATTAGGACACTTGCATAATTAATTACCGATTTCGTCACCCGGATTGCTAACAGTCGGATATGTCGTTAACGGTGCAATTTCGAAAAAGCATTCATAGGTTGGTCGGTTACCTTCTTACTACTTACCGCAAAATTTCACGGTGAAAGAAAATCGATTTCACATGAAGTCTAGAATCCGTTGAAAGCCGGTTTTTTTCGTATCTTCTCATTCTCACTCTCTCTTATTCTGTCTCTATTTCTCCCGTCTTTGCTTCTCCTTCCTCCCTTCAATTCTAATGATTGAAAGGAAACAGTTTTATTTTATTAAAACTTCTTCGAACGGGTACGTTTAATAGATTGAAAATTCAACAAAACAAATATCCGATGAAACAGTGATAAAATAATTCAAGAAGATGAAAAATTTTTTCAAACAAGTGAGAAAGCAAAACAAGAAAGATAGAAACCAGAAATTTTGTTTTAAAATCCAAAGAGTGAGGAAAATTGAGGGAGCAAACGAAAAATTATAAAGTGCAGAGAGCCAGAACTCAGTGAAAGAGAGAGAAAGTATAAAGTACTGATATTTTTAACAGATAAACGAAGAAACCTGTAACGTTGATGTGTAAAGGAAATGATGATAATAGAGAAAAAGAGGGATTGGAAAAATTAAAATGGACAGAATAGAGCAAAAAAAATTCACTTCTTATTCCATTGAAAAATTTTCTCGACGATCTTCTGCATCTTTCACTTGTAAAGACATCAAATAAATGAGGGAGAGGAGTACAGATACATACAAGGAATGAATAGGAGGAAGGTAGAGGGGAAAGAGATAGAGAGAACTTGACCAACTGGAGCATTGGATGCGTCGAGTAAGCTAGGAGAGATCTGATCGACTGGTCCACCTCGCGACAGATTTCTCCCTATGAAAGCCATTTTAGCATTATTAAGCGTGCTAGCATTAGTAAATGCACTAGTTAGAAGGTGGGATAAGCAACAGACTTGACTAGGGGACATCGGGACATTCCAAATTAATCAGCTCTTGCCAGGTTCGATTCCTTTTAACACGTATTTCACACATATGTGCACATAATGGATGCATGTTATCCATCCACCTTCACAATGCGTGCACGCATGTCATGAACTATTGACCACGATACATTGACTTTATAAGCGATCGGTCTAGAAGGTAGTACTATTGTACCACTATTATTATTAATTGTTATTAATGACCTTGCTGAATTTACTTCATTTAACTACATTTCTATTTTAAATAAGAGAAATATCGGGATATTTTAAATACTATTAAAACAGCAATGCTAGTTGAACATTCCCAAAACTATGCTGTAAAAAAGTGAAAATTATTTTAGAAGGCTTTATTCCTTTTTATCAAATGAATAAAGTTCTGTTAATAGAAATGCATTGGCTAGAGAGGTTTTACAAGCAAAATATGTGGAAAGCATAAGATCACGGTTACCACATGCGTGCCAATGCACTGATTTTAGATATAGACAACGATGTAGCTATACACTTGAAATGGGTAGCAATAATTTTCACAAAAAAAAAAGGAAAAACATTTCGTACAGTAACGTGTGAGAATAAAACTTGTTCACCAATTTCAACTCACTACCATTAAAGAGCATATAAACTGTTGAAATTTTACTACAAAACATGTTGAACATTAAAAATCCTTTAGAAGAGAATTATACCATTTTTTACAGAACTGTACTTTCATTTATTTCAAAGCGACCAGAACAAATATTTGCCAAACTTTTGGAATTCACGAATTTTAGCTAGCACAAAAAAATTGTTTCGACCCAGAGGGATACGTTTCAACACAGATGAGCAAACGAATTGGAAAAAGGTACGCCACTCTTATTTCAGGGAGAATAACTACATCGATTGGCAGCATGACAAACTATCGAAACATTTATAAAATGCCACAATCATAAAAGGAGTCGACTAAATATAAATTAATCAACCAATCACTTCTGAATTATCTCAGAAAACAATTGTATTTTCACAGACTGTATTTTTGCAGAGAAATCTCTTCACAATGAAAAGTATTTTAATATAAAAAATAGCGGAAAAAACATGTTTTATATAGGCATTTTCGCTTTAAAACGGCATTTCTGAAGTGTCGCACGGTATATGAATTGTCGACGAGAAAGTTGGCGCACTTCCTTTAAATAATTTGCTAAACTGATACGACCACGGCTTAAAGCTTGACCGAGAAAATAGATAGCATCATCGATAGAACAATCATAAACGTAGCAGTAAAGCAACTGAAACTGACGACTGGATGTTATTTCCAACGAAACAAAACTTGAAAAGCAGTAGAGATACAAAAAGTGCCAACTTTCCTTGATGGAAGATTCATCACTTATTCCAGCTGAAATTTTCACTTCGATTTCTCCTGTTTCAGCCGGGAAATTAGATTCCTTCTTCAATATTTCTCACATCAGATTTTTTTGACAAGAGCTAATCCTAACCTGTCTGTGTAAAGGTGTACAAGCATTTATCACTTGATCAATTTCTACAGTTTTCCCAGTCGTAGATGTTGAAATGACAGAACTGATTTCGGCTTTTTTTTCCTGAAAACCGGAGTTGTTTTTACAGTTAAGCAGCAAATAAAAGTTTGGTGAAGAATACCGAAATTAAAGAAATTTCCAAAAATTGGAAATAGCAGACAAAACAAGGCAAATATCAACAAAATAGCTACTCGATACACAGTCAAAGCATCTTCCATCCGTTTCTGCTCTTGCGCCAAATCATCTAGTATTGCTTTGAGCTTTTGCTGACCGGTTCGTAGATCTGCATGCGTCTGTCTTATTGAAGCTAATTCTGCATGCACCGTTCCTGAAAAAAAGTGATTTAGAAGACTTCACTGAAAATTTCAACTTCACAGTTTAACTCCGATTTAAGGAGTAAAGAGCGACTTCCAAGATTTTTTAGAGTTCCGCGTAAAACGAAGAAATAATTTCCGACAAGAAACAAAAAGTTACCTAATTTTTCGCGTAGTCGCTGTCTAATTTTGTGTTCCACAGCACTCATCACAGATGCTTTTAGGTGTTCCGGCTGAACTGTGCCAACATTACCATGTGGTAGCGAAGGAAAATTAGAAGGCGTCGTCGGATATGGAGGCATTCCCGGAGCATTAGATGTTGGGTAAGGCGTGTAACTTTGGATCTTACCTGCAGATGTTGATCCCAAACCTGAGAGACGTGAACTGCTATTAAGCTTCGCAAAGACTGGACAGGAATCTTGAAAGCACATTGCCATAACCTTAAAAAAAAACGCAAATTTTAGAGATTTTCTGTTAAAATGTATTTTTTGTTTGTTAAAAATTAACTCAACGAAGAGGAAGAATCACCTGCAATAAACCACTTAAATCATATCCCGGAAAAGACCAATCACTAAGGTATGGTAAATAGACGCGTCCCTGCTTATCCACCGTTTTTGATTCCTTCAGCATCATATTTGGCGTTGGACACACGTAACATATTGGCGCATAATAAGGATGAGTGTCCCAGAGATATAACGCTACTGGTATATTGTATGTATTACCCTGAGAAAAATTCCGCTTTACTAAATATTTCTTTGGAATTGAAGAAATTAAAAGAATTAATAAGTTGCACTACTAATGTGCAAAACAAATTCATAACCAATAAAGTCTCTAGCTAAAGTATGCAAAATATAAGCAGCTAGATTGAAATGACCTATCATAATGTATGTAAAAACACGTGAAAGGCTGGAACGACCAATAGTTATCCAAAACCACAAACGATCATGAATCCATGCAAACCTTGTAAAGGACAGGGATGGTGCCTTTCAAACGAAATGCAAGCGTATGTGTTCTATCGGGATAAACGAAATGTTCAACGTCCGGTGTGAGATCAGGAAAGCCGCTTAAAGCTAACAATATATCATTCTTTGCCGTATCCACATATTTAGCTTTCGATCGATCCAATAAAGCAGTGACGGTCGATGACACGGCATTATTTGTCATACTGTAAATTTACATAATTATTCTTCTATGGTTTTTATAATAAAAATTAATTTTACGCATAATAAACGTTTCATAAGTTCATGGGCTGTTGCATCTGATAATTCTGCATTTAACGGCAATTTTTTTTTTTAAACCACTTTTGGTACAAATTATACGGACAATATTACTTAAATGTATACCAAGATATCTCGCATACAACAGCCAACTTCTTGACTGACAATCAGTCATCTCCTAATTTAATCTTAATTTGTTAACTTTATCATTCTATGCCCTTCTACACGTGATTTGAAAACGAAAAAAGATCAGGTAAATATATGAAGTACAAGGAATTATGAAGTGAGCATATGGAACCAAATTTTTTACTGAACAACTAACTGAAACTTTAGATTCAACTGAGCTTTCATCAACAAAAAGGCACGATCATTATTAGCAAAGTTTAACCACGGCACCTCAACGGTACAGTCCGACGTTACTCAGGTTTGAGGAACAGCGATAAATAATGGAAAATGTTAGCTGTATTAGGTCAACAACAAAGACCGATGGAACGGAAATATGTCTCCCCGCTTTCACTTTACCCAAGGTATCCCGTGAAGAGCACTTTGGTGAGTATTGGTCCTGATGTGACATCCTCAACGTGAGATGGGCAACACCGTCTAGTCACACTACTCAAACCTCTCCGCCACTGTAAGGCTCGCACCATGGAAAGGTTTTTGGCCAGTATTGGTCCTGATGCGACATCCTCAACGTGAGATGAACAGCTCGTCTAGTCACACCACTCAAACCTCTCCGCCACTGTAAGGCTCTCACCAAGGTGTGTGTATATATCTGTCAAAAATACGTGAGTTATATTCCCTTTTGAAGAATTGTTTCATAACTGCCAGTTATAACAGTAATAAAAAACATGGAGATCCTGAAGTGACTTGGATAACGAAAAGACGATTCCTGACGTTGTTCCTCACACACTAACCATCAAGACAACTACTCATTCTATATACGAATCTCTGGCCAGATCTGGAATAATTTCATGCAGCTCTCTGTTATAACTAGCAACTATACATGTAGCATATCGATTATAAACCCACCGGGCCAACCCACAACTGAAAAGTAGTATGCTAACGACGTATCTAAAGGTCACAGAGGTGTGTCGTGAAATGTTTGGAGTGTGGAATGGCATAGTCATTTATGATAGCTTAAAGAATGAAGAAGTTGGTTAACGAAGTCGGTATTTGAGAGGTTAAGAGGAAGAGGAGAATGTTGCAGAAAAGAGAATACTGTTAACAGTGAGACAGTAAATAATGAAAAGAGTTTAGATATATACTGCCATGACAGATAGGGAAGCAGTAGTATTGGGAGGGATACATCAGCACGTACAGAAAATTATTTGTGCTTTGATCTGTATTTTCAGGTCCCGAGTCATGTAAGTAGTGGGATTTAGAGGGCATGTACACTGAGTTATATAACTTTTCCATTCTAGGTAACCCATATTATTCGTGCCATTTATTCTATTCATCTGTGCTTGTTTCTGTAGACACATGGCATGGTTTTTATGCTTTATGCGATTTTATGAATTAATCTGTAAGGGTTGTTAAAAATAAATGATTTAGTTCACTTGAATGAAGGAGATATCAAAGTTATCAGCCGATGGTGAAGAGATTTTTAGGATGTTAACGAATTTGAAATTGTATCGTTATTTCGAAATTGTCACGAAAGTGTACATTTTTCTTTTTGGAATCCAACCTCTTTTCAGGATTGTTTTCTTTACTGGGACGAGTGTTTATTTTTCTTTTTTTTCATAACACTGCTTATCGAAATTATGGGTCGAAAGAAAAAGCGAGCCGCGAAACCGTGGTGTTGGTAAGTTATTTTATCCTTTATAGAGAAATTCTAAACAGTTTTTTTCTCTTTCTAGAACGAACAAGAGTTTTCATCTGGATGTTTCATTTAACTGATAATAGCTATGCGTTTTTTATCGAGTAGACTTTTAATTTGATTTTAAATTTCACTACTTTAAGGTGGGTACGGCATAATATAATATAAGTGGGTGTCGTCATCGGATTATATTATCGCTGTTTTCGTTTTTTTCATCGCAGTACTAAATTATTTCTCCCACCATCCGTCTTTTTATCTTTTTTTGAATTCTAAAGTATAAATCGATAACAGAACTGGGAAATAAGATACTTTCAAGTTCATAGTTAATATTTAACTAATAAGATTGATGTCTACGAAACATAATGGTTGTCGTACAAAAGCTATAGGCAAGATTCATTTATAATAAAATTCGAATGGAAAATACAATTCTAGAGAATTCTAGTAGTTTGGATCTGTTACAACAGTTTCAGGGTGAGTTTACCAAATATTTATAGGCATTTGTTTACCATTAAAAACAATTGTCACTAGCGGTCACTTTTTTAAATTTTATGATTGAAGAGTCGATTGACCTTGCGAGTTGAATTCACAACTAATATATGAAATATAAGCATGTTTATTCTATTACAGGTACTGTAATCGCGAATTCGAAGATGAAAAAATTTTAATTCAGCACCAGAAGGCAAAACATTTCAAGTGTCATATTTGTCACAAAAAGCTTTTCACAGGACCTGGATTGGCCATCCATTGCATGCAGGTACCTTTTAATCAACTAAATTTGCATAAACAAGTGATTTTTGTACTAAGCTTTTTTTCTTCTGTCACGATTTATTCACTCTATGTGAAGGATACTCATTTTTAAGGTACACAAAGAAACTATTGACAAAATACCTGCTGCCTTACCTGGTAAAGATTCAGTAGAAGTAGAAGTTTATGGTATGGAGGGTATTCCTGACGATGCTCAAGGTTTTGAAATTTTTTTTGTTATATTGCAATTGTGAAAGTTGCTAATTTTATAATCTTCTGTAGAGCGTCTTCCTCGAAAAATATTAATTATTTTTTTGTAGAGGAAAGTGCAAAAAAGGAGTCGAAAAATACAACTGCTCCCGTCCCTCCTTTAATAGCGCCATTTCCAATGCTACCTCCAGGTAATTTCATTTGCTAATTTATTGGTTTCATATTTCACTAGATTGATAAAATTCGATTATACTAAAGATTTCCTAACATACAAAACAAATTTCATGTAATAACTGAAAAATTATCATTCTTTATTTGTCTTTCTCGTAGTTCAATAAGTTATCTTGTGTGTCAGGTATGCCACCTATGATTCCCGGCTTTCCACCTCTTCCACCCTCAGGAATGCCACCTTTTGGACCACCATTCATGCCAGGAGTACCAGCGCCACCAAGAGCTCTTCCGCCACTTCCGGTTGTGTCTCCAGGTAGTGCTCAGCCTGCACTCACAAGGTTTCCGTTTCTAATTTTTGCTAGTCTTTAAGGAACACTATACTGGTGCAGGTTAATCCAGACATGTGTTTGGTGGTATAGTGAGAAATCATGGCAGATGTGTTTCATGGAGAGATAGCGAAAAAGCAATCAAAGTTAAATATTATTGTGTTAGGTATAAGTCCATCCGCTTCTTATGGAGGTCCAAAAAATATGTAGCATTTCTTACTCGTTCTTCGTAAACTTAATACAAACTATAGAAGTTTTGGATTTATCTATTTTAAGATGCCTAACATATGAACTGTTTCAAAAGAACTTATTTCATTTCTCATCGTATGTAAGGTGATAAATTGAAAGAAGTGGAAAATCGTAATAATCGTACGAATTTTTTCTGCTTTGTTCATAACTTGAAATCACCGAGTTTTCCGATTGCTATCTCTAACTGTCGCGGATATCTATTCTTGCAACGTAAAGTAGACACTTTATTTTTTGTTGCAGATCTGGGAACAAAATATTGCAGAAAAAAACTTTTAAATTTATCTGTTTGAAAGTATATCATTGTGCAACTATGACTTTTTTCAGCATGAACTTACCCCCTCGGGTACCACTTTCAAATGGCCCGATGGGAGTACCCGGAATTCCTAGTCCAGGAACAGTGAATGCACAGTCTTCGCCTGCCGTACCAGCAGCTTTCCCTGCGTACAGTGATCCTTCTTCTAGTAAAACCACAGAGCCAGAACGGATTCGGGAAATACCCAATCAGATTCAAAGACTAGGGGCAAAAATACACATCATGCATCCTGACGAAGATATATCTTTGGCATGTTATATAATATACATTGAACTTTCTTAAGGATTCGGTGTGGATTTTGCAGAAATTTCAAAATAATTTTTTTTCTTTGCTGAAATTTATTCAAAACTTTTAAACAAAACATACTTTTATAGGAGGAACGATTGGCAATCAGTAAGGGATTCATCTAGTTGATTGTGGATTCAAAATTTTCGTTAAGGTAAGTTTTTACACTATTTTTTCCAGGACGTAGCTGATCATTGACTGCTTCGTGCGATAAGTTGTTTTTAATAGTTTATAAGTAGGTTACCAAATTTCGTGCATAGTTTCTTTACTTGAATTCATCATAAGTTCTGCGTTGTGGAACCTTTAGAAAGAGCTGAAACGACAGTCTCCGACCGTGCCACAGTTTTTATTGTAAAGGTTAGTCGTGGAAGCAGGTGGGTAGTGTTTTCTTGCTTCAAAAAGGTTATGAAGCCTTCATATCCCATAAATTTCGGCACTCCCATTGATAAGGCTTCAACGGCTGATTTGGGTATCTGGAAACTTTTTTTCTGCGAGTTGAATTAATACTTCACACAGTTCTGTCGTTGTCTCCGCAGTTAATTTGAGGTAGAATTGTACTGTTGCAATCCTGAGAAGTGGTGGGGTTGGGTAGCTTGGGTCATAATCCTTATACCCTGAAGGACTTGGAAGCGATTTCCTGGATTTGATGTTTCGTTTCCGGCATTCACAGTTTGTTCCATAAGATGGGAGATTGACAAGTAAGTTTGCCGTTCGAAGTATGATATTTTACTTTTTCTACTTCTTGGTGAAGCCTATTGTGATTGAAGCTGTGCTGAGGTAAGTACACTGTAAGCTGGTAGGGCTTTCCTCACCGGTTTATGTCAACAGAATTGTTTTCAGCGGAATCCAGCCTGTCCTTATCACGGTCAAAACTTGTTGTTCGTACGCTGAAGAAAAAAGTGGGGATTAATGCTGATTGCGTTTTACTAAAAAACTAGACTAAAACGACTAGCATTGGATTGTGATTGTTTCTTTATATTGCATTGTTTTCCTTTCCTTTACTGCTTTTTCCGATTTCTTTAATGTTATTGTATTTTGGTGTCGATTTTCGGTAAGTTTTGCTCTTCTATTAAATAAGTTTTTTATCTAAATTTTTTTGTCTACCGCATACGCAGCACAAATACCGACGCTCATTCAGGACAAATATAAATTTAATAGCGTTTGTTGTCAAAGTTACTTAAACAGGTAAGAAATCTGTACCAGTGGGGAAGAGGATTGAATTTCTTTTGGTGGAATTGATCTTACATGAAGCGTAAGCATCTACTAATGAAATCTTTTCCGAAGTGAGTGATTTCTAGAAATTTGGTTAGGATGGTCAGCTGTTTAAGTCAGGGAACATTTAAGCATGGCGCGCAACATCCACTTTACAGTTGATCACGTACGCATGCTTCAACATTTTATCAATAAGAAAGCTGCTGATAGGGCATCAAGACAGTCAAACACAATTTCTGCTAAGATGAATCAGTTATTGGGTTTAAGGCAAAATAAACGGCTCCGCGGTTAAGCATATAAGATCAGTCTTCATGGCAACAAACTACATGTTTGTTAACAGTAATTTTATTTCGTTTCCCTATCACCTCATAGATTAACAGAACATTAACAACATTCTAAATATTTTTTTCTATTCTATAAAACTAAGTGAAGAACCGTTTTGGTTCTTCATATACCTTCGATACCGTTTGTAACGCCCACTGGTAGCCAAACGTTCCTTCTGCTCATCTTCCTTTGCAGCCTTCCACTCCCCAAACTTTACTTTATCCCATAATTCATTTTTGAACAAAGATGATCGTTCGCTATCGTTGAAACTCTGAAACAGTTGTAATTGGCTGTAATACATGCTCAATAAAAAAGCGGTTTCGAATCGAAAATCCACAAAGAAAGTGGAGACTACGTGGGAACATATCTTGCATGAGGAAAGCTAACTGCAAACTGTTCTTCAGAGAGACTCAAATTTCTTCGTATTAGGTAAGATTTCGCATCGTCGTCGTAATCTTTTTTCTTCACATGATATTTAAAAAACCATGACAAGTTCCAAGCAAAATACCTGAAGTATTTCTATTAGTGCTTCCAGCCCTAAATTTTGAATGAATCGATCACTTTCGATGATTAATTGCCAGAACGGTTCGCTTTCATAGAAACATCGGTAATTCTATGCAGCATACAGCAGGTCGCTGTTATGAAGAAAAGAGTATGAAAATAACCTGTATATCGAATAAGGCGACACCACAATCGTCCACAGCAGTGTATTGTATATCGAAGGCTTTTTATAACCACCTCTGCAACCAGAAAATCGTACATTGGAGTGTATTTTCAAATGTGACTCGTTGAGATTAGCCTATAACAATTTGTCATACAACTACATCTCGCTATAAAAATTCAATTTAAAGAAAAGAAAAAAACCTAACGAAGAAATTTTGCGAAGGCTGTTGTAATATCACCATGAAAATGGAAACCACAAAATAAATCGACTACCCTCAAAATCTTGCCTGATGTCCACATGTTCTTTAATGATCTGTCGCAAGACCTGTTCGGTGTATTCTTTCCGAGACTTTTTATCACGAAAATCACCTTCCAATGATAACCCTCTTTCTTTGGCAATTTCTTTCGCAGCGTTACGATATTTTTCCTGTTTCACGGCATAATCAAGAGCTTCGTTATGTTTATGTGCCGCACTTAGAAACTGAAACACTGGGATGCTAATTTTGATCAATAAAGCTCATGCAAAAATTTAAAGCATTAAGTCCGAAAAACACTGATGAAAAACACTGTTTAAGCTCAAATTCAGCTGTTGCAAATTGATGAGGAAAATATTGAAACATACCTGAAAGACAGATATGAGTATCACAGTAACCACAACAACAATTCTTGGATCAACTTTCGGAGCTACCCGTCTCCGATAATACTGATAATAGTTGTAAGCTCGTTGCTCCGGATGATCCAAATAATAATCATAATCAGCACGTGTTTCATCATCTTTCAGAGTCTCATAAGCTGTCGCAATTTGACGGAATTTTTCTTCCGCCTCCTTTTTCTTAGACTGAAATTCTGAGCCATAATGAAATGAAGTGAACTAATGAAATGTATAAGTGAGACTATTACTGATCATCATTAGCTTCAATATGCAATAAATGCAGAAATTCCATTTCTGCTTTGAAAAACTGATAAGACAACTCACATAAGCAACTTTGTCAGGATGATACTGCGCTGCCAATTTCCGATACGTTCTACCTAACACATTCTGAAATCTTCACAGCATAACCAACAGAAAGCTATTGCTTCTGCATCATTCCCATGTACAGTATCTGTCAGAACAAAAGATAGTTCCTTCAACAATTCGAACCAAAATTTTAACAGAAAAAAACAATCTAATACAATAATGATCGGAAAAGGTACTGAAAACAACAAACCTTATTGAATTCCCAACGATCAATATTTAGAACTGAAAGAAAAAAAAAGATTGATCGCTTTAAATCGCAAAAGCATTAATGAAAATAGAAAGATGAGAAATAGATAGATTAGATGAAGTGGTCCAACAAGTAGTTGACATCATGAAGACTAAAACAACAACACAAGGAGGGAGTAGTATAAAATTTTCAATCATTTTATTAAACCTGATTCAAATGGTCATTTAGCAAAGTGTGACCTTTGGGCAAAAGATTTTTTAATGTACCAGAAGAAAATGAGCCAGTTAGATACAATATGACTAGCAAACAAATGAAAAGGAAAGCGACCAAACAGAATAAACCCTGACCTTCATAGCAACTTTCAACTCCGCAATAGAAGCTTTCAAGCAACTCGGCATGCATGACAGCGAAAAAATGGATAATGCCAATAAGCAGGAGTTGCATCGTCATTCATCGGAAATCCTGGAAAACATCAATTACACCCAAGGATCCTGAATACCGAACATTCTCACACTGATTATGGTCACAACACTTCTGGTCGAAGAAATTTCGAATAAACAACAGAATTTTCGTTGAAACAGGAAAGATAAAAAAATCACCGTGTGAATCAACAAATTCCACGGAAATACATAAAATTCAGCATTGGTTAGTTTGAAAATATCTAATTGACCTATAAAGTTAGAAGTCATGTAAGAACTGTCATTAAAAAGCGAAATCTACCAGCACGAACCTGTGTATGTAAGACATCATTTAATCAGACAACAGTAATAAATTAGTAGCAAAAGAATGTTTCATTTGCAAGTTTAGAAATTGATGAGATTTGGAAACGTATGGTGCGCAGAGATTGAAAAAGTAGCACAGCATTAAAGGAAAAATATGGAAGTTAGAAGGAATCGCAAAAGAGCACCCATGCTATGAAGAGGACTAGAGTTTGAAAGGAAGAAAAATAATGTTGATATGAATGGAGAGGAAGAACATAGAAACTGCAAGGAAGATGTGGCATCAATCGATAATTTAGAAAAAATGAATGTATAAGGACTGTAGACACTCTGGAAGTGGTTACAGTTACTATTGTAAATGATAAACAATTTAATTTGACTACTGATAATCAAATGTGATGATAGTTGAGTAGTGTCGAAAATGGCACTGGTTTAATCTGAGTTTTTTAAAAAGTTTTCTTGTGTCATTGAGAAAATGCAGAAATTTTGGGATTTCGATTGCATTCTGGAGTCAGAGATTATTTCATAAGCCATTTGTAAAATGATTTTCAGGAAATTTTATGAAATTTTTTTTGGGAAAAACAAGATTCTTTTAACGTAAAACTGCTTTTACAGTATTAAATACGCGTTGTTTTAATTCAAATTTTGCGAAGATTTTCTCCTCGCCTTTGAAATTTCACCACAAACTGGTGGAAATTCAGTGCAGTCACCGATCGCCATTTTTGCACATGATATTTGTTTACTGGACAATGAGGGAGGAAGAGAGAGAGAGGGACAGAGAAAGAAAGAGAATCGATGAGATAGATGGAAGTAAAACTTTAAACTTGAGAATTTAAATTGGCGCAATGCACCTTAGCGCGCTTGAATGGAACGTGTGAAGTCACAATGCTGCAGCTGTGCAGGTTGTCCATTCGAGGATGCTGCGGCTGTCCAGTTGGGTGTTGGTTTCACGGGTTATCAGTGTCCTAGCAGTTTTACTTGTACGTTTTGCTAGTGAATTTGATATGGACGTGGAAATTGTCCTGAACTGAATATTAGCCATTTCTGAAGGAGAGTATTTCTGGTAGAAAGAAAACTGGCTTTATTGACATGTATGATTCTGTCAATCACGCGCTGCGAAATCATCTTCAAAATTTTTTAACTTCTAAGTTTGAAGGAAGGGAGGATTTAGAGGCAGTGAATGAATGCAGGTAATATAAAGGTTACACTTGTACAGCGTCAGTTACGAGAAGACTGGAATAATCGTGAATACGCACAAGTGGTTTCTGATAACATTCGACATATCGCAGATTTTCTCTGTAACTTTGGTAGGTCTTTAAATTTCGATAAAGGACTAGCCTTTAAATCATGTCTTGTGTATGCAAATAAAAGATAGAAGTCAATCCAGACCTTTTTGAACACATTGAATCATTCACGTTATTGTTTTATCACAATTAGAAATGGATAAGGCATTCGGAAATGATTTTTATTAACAATTTCCTTTACAGAACTCTCTTGCCGGAGTAGAATCGCAATACTTTGTGATAAAGTATCTTTATTGGAAAGAAAAGTAGAATTTCTTGAAGCCAGAGTGAGTTCTTTTCCTCTCTCTTTCTAACATCCCTGCTTCATTCTGTTTCCCATTTCAATCCTTAACTTTATCCTGAAAAAAGAATCGCATCATTTTTCATCTTCAATTTTATTGAAATAAACGGTTCCTGTATTATCTATGAGGGTGATCTAGATTACTTTGCGTTTCTTCTTCCTGTTTGACATATACGACCTTTTCTTGAGTGACTGTATAATTGTCAGCTATCACGAGGTGAAACACTGAATTGAGCAAAAATGGTATCAAGAGTGATGAGAACTGCCGCATCCACTATACGTGAAGTTATTCCCATTGTATCAACCACTAAAGCACAAAGCAGGTCGAATGTGCTTGCTCTGTATAAAGAAATGTTAGTTTATTTCATATTCATCTATTGCACTAAAACTAGATTGCCATTCTGTAGAAAATATCGTTTATATACACTTGAAATTTATTCTCGCGACCTGTAACTCATTTTAGTTGCATGTCGTCGCAACTTCATGTCTTTTTGCGATCATAGTCAGACGCTTTCTATAACTCGATCTGTGTAACTGTTTCAAATTCTTTTGATGAACGTGTTTTATATGATCAAGTATCCGTAAATTGTCATTCTGGCATTTTTTCAAAATTTAAAGGAACAGAAATTAAGGAATATTTCAGACAATGCACAAGAATTTCAGTTTCTACGGAATACAAGCAATTTCATTCTGTCCAGTTGCCTTACTTCTGTACTTTTACGATTTCTTGTTACCAATAACCAACCGGATACAGGTTCCATTAATGAATGCAGCCTTCTGAAATGATGGCTGGGATGGAGTAATGTGGCAGATATATTTTTGTCTTTTTTAGAACCATGTGGTTTTGTCATAGATAACGATACCGACAAGTTAAGCCTTTCTCACTAAATATGCTGCATTTAATGCCTTTTCACAATACTCTCCTAGATCTTGATGTAGTCCAACAAATTATAAGGAAAAACTTCAAACTTATTATAGCGTCATAATAAATAGTTCTTAGGAGTATGTGTTTCAGTTTACGCTTCATATGACAATTGTATCGGATAAATCAATTACTTGTACGTTTCTTTTGCCTTCTCTTATATTTTTCATCAGGTTTCTGTCTTCATTTTTCGTAATCTTTTTTTATTAATTGTTTGGAGTAGTTGGATCGAATGCCATAAAACAAAGAAGTTAATGTGGTTCTTTTTTTCACGTGAAACTACAAACATTTTTGTTTCTTACTTCATACCCTGCGATGATGTGTAATCAGACTACGAATAGTCAAGAATTTTTGATGTTTGGAGTCCTTTGCAGCGCGATGAAAATGTATTTTGTATCTTTTGTTAGAAATGAGTTCAGAACAAAGTCATGCGGCTACATAATTTTCATAGCACAAAAGCGTTATTACGAAAAATGTCAAAATCAGGAATATAGTTTTTTTTTTGTGCTCCTTTGTTGGGAAGTTAATTATATTTAGCTGTCATGGGAAGGGATGGGTGTGTTTTTAAAACTATATTTCTTGGTTGATTCTTATCGATAATTGGTTAGGAAAAGGAAAAAACATAACGAATGACATTTGGCGTTTCCCTTCCTTATGCCTTTATTGTGGTTTCTCATGAAATGGCAGGAAGAAGAATAGAGGTCGTCATCATTTTTCAGGCCGGTAAATTACTAGATATTGATGGATGTTTGCAACAACATAGTCGTGGTAGTAATAGTATTAGTAGGCGCAGTTGAAATGATGCAACTTTTATTGTCGTCATAGTGGTTTTAATCGTTATTTTTATTTTCTCGTCCCAGCATCCAAATGTGTGTGCAGGCTTAGACGAGAATCGCCAAATCGATTTTAGATATTAATGTTTGAGTCGAAAAATGCAGTGCCTGAATGCCATTGCTGTGAGTGTTGCTGCAGTTGCCCAGTACTTTTTTCAAGAAGGATAGGCCATATATTTATTTATCTGCGTGTGTGTTTGTTTCTTTCTTACTTTTTCTTTCATTTTTTTTCGAAGCGTAAATAATTTCTCAAAATGTGTGATTTGTTAAAGTTTCCATAAATTTTGTAATGCAGTACATTCATCTCCTCAGATTTGTTTCTCTCTCGTGTAATTTGTGGTTAGTCATTGACACTGGCCTATACAATGGCGAAGTAATCATTTTATTTCATTGTTCATCACTCGCTGAACATTCTACCGGATCTTTCGTTTGATCGCTTTTTCATCGTCATTATGTCCCTGCTATCTGTAGATAATTAGTGTTCTTCCTTCATGTTTGATTGATCCGGAAGTTCGTCAGATATAGAGCTATTCCAGAAAAAGTGCTACCTTTTCAGTCAGTCAGTCACCGATTCTCTGTTGGTAAATTAAAGGCGTTGTTTCGTGTCTGTCTATGTATGTGTATGCGTTTGTATACAGCGCATGAAATGATACAGGAGTATTATTAGGTGACGATAATACCTCTCTTTTACCTGTAGAACTCAGCAGTGTAGGTAGGTGACATTGGTGCTTAATTGTTATTTGAAATTATTTTATATTTTTTTAAAATGAGAATTGATACTGTCTGAAGGGCTGTATCACTTTTACTTTTTCACCTGGTGAGGAGAACGTATAGTAACCATCTAGTATTGGTCATTCATTCATTAGCGGCCATCAGTTCCATTCCGAACTTTAGCGATTTGATGA